>JAMPIV010015951.1:0-24824 GCA_024509875.1 Oreohelix idahoensis
CCTATAACACTACTACTATGTTTGAAAATTGCCAAGGGCAGGGTCAACCTACCGCTAAAAATTGGACAAAATAGTTTGATTTTTCCACTATTACAGTTAAAAATCTATAAATAAATTCCATGTTTGACCTTGGTCTGAAGGCCAACGTTAAATTTACCGCTTGAAAATCAACTAACGTACTCCTAAAATCTATTAATAGGCCATCGTAAAATCTAACCGCCAACATTTAAATAAAGGTTTGAATTTGCTAACACCAAGCGTAAAAGTCCCACCCCCAAACACACACACGCTCTACCCTTCCCAATTAATTATGAACGAACGCCGTAAAATTTTGGCCACTAACCAACTTGGTACCTCGTCTTAATAGGGGAGAGGGGGGGTGGTTTAAATGGAAAGCAAGCCAAATCGGTGTGTTTGAAAAAACTTAGATAATGTATTTCTTCATAAATAAATAGATTTTAAATAAAAAGGATGTCTTGAATGGTAGCGTTAATACTGTTAAATATAACACCATAAGAATTTCCCTTATAATAAATTATCTGGCCTTAGAAACATTTATTTTACTAATATTTTGGTTCAGTGAAAGGAGCAAATAATTACGTAAAAAATTACACATATGAAAACGGGGACAAAATATTAAAAGAAACTTATATAGGAAGATAGAGGACAGTTGTCTGTTTAATAATCACTTTCAATATTAAAAATCGATCCATTAATAACAAAGATATTGTATAAAAAAACTTGGGGACAGACGAACAAACACACTTCTGAACTGCTCAAATTTGATAGCCTTCGGAAAAGTTAAATTTTCTTAACGCATTTCTGATTGGTTAATTGTAGTTTAGGATGGGGCAAATAAATTAACATTCTGCCGGCATAGTGCGCCATTTGAAAAAAAACTAAAACCACAGCCAGATTGAGAGCAGATGAAAAGCATTGATGTTGAATGCCTTTGCCGTCTGGACGATAGCGGTCTGAACTGAATCATTAACCGCCAGTCAATCTTGTGATTGTGTGTTTTATTCTTTACTTGCGGTAAGATAAATAAGTTTATTGATATTTCATTAGCATGTACAGGCCACACAGATAGTGCGCCATACATTTGTGTTGTTCGACATTGCCTAATGGAAGAGATTATGACAACCAAGTAGGAATGTGCCTAAAGCAGATTTATTGGGAAAGTGAAATAAAATGTGTAAAAATGTTTGAATATTGCCATAAAATATTACGACTGTAAGTCCAGAAGCTACTAGCAGTTTTCTGCAGAGCATTAGTGTTCAAATAACACATGAAAAACCTACATAGGATGTTTGCACAAAATATTTAATAGGTCACTAGAAGAACATTGTATACCCCATCTGATTCTATGGAAGAAAAACAATGCTTAAGGGGTCAGTGGCGTTGCAGCCATATGGAAACAGTATGAAAACACTGGAAGAAAATGGTCAAACAAAATTAGGGTTTAGTGCAATTGGTTGGCACGAGTAGCTGACCCTCCTTTTGAAGGTATTATTGATAAAATTGTGGAATGATATTGTAGATATGATATAAAGAGGGGAACATAACCTTCTTATTTCAGGGTTGAATTGCCAAATTGAAAAGTGACATAACCCCTGAAAATTCAGCACCTGTGGGCACAGAGAAAGCTTCTTATATATCTGCAAGCTTCCTGCCACATCAGCATCCAGGGGAAATCTGAAATATTTGTTGTTCTCGAAGACTTTCAAGCCACCACCACAGACAGGCTTTTGAGATAAGTCCATTATTATTGGCACTTGAGGACTCATCCTTATCATTCCACCAATTACAAGAAATTAAAAAGGGGGGGGATGGACAGGATGTCCACCCTATTTATTTACACTTGTACATAAAGAAACATTTCTTTTGAGTTGAAAATTCCTGTTCCAGAAAATTGAGGTTCAGGAATATTAAAAATTGTAATATAATTATATAAATTTACACACAGTCTTACTTAATTCAATTATATTGAGTTACAGTTGTGTTTGTTTTTATTGACACATCACTATACCTGCATTACCCTAGACACGTAGCCATATAACATACCCAGAAAATATTTCCCAGAGTGAGATTTCAGAGAGGTAGCGGATAGGTACCCTGAGAACACAACATCATCAACAATTAGACTCAGGGACTTACACAGCTTGACCCCACTCTGTGTATACTTAGTTGAGTAACACCAATAACCTCTCATATTACCACTTATTGGGACGCTCGTCCGAAATTTGAATCTTTCATATTTAGACACTTGTCTGAGATAGGAAAACTCTTATCTTTCCTAGACCACTACTGCTGTAGGTACTTACCACATATATTGGGGTCCTGTCCGGGATTAGTATATTACCACCATAGACCCAGGGTATCCCCATTGTCATAAAAATTATTAAAATTAATCAGTTGTGGAATTTGGATGAGTTGTCAGTACCTATAGTTAACTACTTTAGTCATATTTGGTAATTTATATTGTAAGATTCATAAATTTTGTATAAGAGAAAAGATGGCAGACTTGGCCAAGTTCAGATATGCTGCTGTGCAGACGGCAAAAGAAATGGGTATGGAGGGGCAAGTTCTGATTCAGTATGTAACCTCAGAATGTGACAAATTTATTGAGAGGGAAGATAGGAGATTAGCAGAGGAGAAAAGATTACAATTAGAAGCTGATAGGGAAGAGAAAAGATTACAATTAGAGGCTGATAGGGAGGCTAAGAAATTGGAGGCTAATTGGGAGGCTGAAATCAAAAGGTTACAGTTAGAGGAAAAGAAATTGGAGGCTGAGAAAGAAGAAAAAAGATTGCAGATGGAGGCGGAAAAAGAGGAAAAACGTTTGCAAAGAGAACATGAATTACGACTAAGAGAACTGGAACTTCAAGGCCATGCTCCAGAAAATGGTAACAGCCCATCTACCTCTGATGCTACTGCAAACCAGGGGGCCTCCAATTTAGCCATGAACTTCCATTTAGATCCTTTTGTGGAGAAAGAGGATGACATTGAGTTATTCTTAAACAGATTTGAAATGCTAGCTACTAATTATGGGTTAGAGAAGGAGAAATGGAGTTTAAAATTATCCCAAGGGCTTAGGGGAACATCTTATGAAGTGTTCTCAAAGTTGAGCAGGGAGGATCAGGAAGATTGTGACATTTTAAAACAGGCTCTATTAATTAGGTATGAGAAGAATGGGGAATTTTACAGGAAGAGATTTAGAACTGCTAAGCTACTGTCTGGGGAGACCTACCACCAATTCTCCGCCAGATTGGAAACCTATTTGGAGAAATGGACTGCTCTGGGGAAAACCCAAGATTTGAAGGAAATGATTATGATAGAGCAACTGAGAGAGTCCATGGCTCCAAACCTGAGAAAATATTTCATGGAACAAGGTGCAGAGAGGTTGGGTGAGGTTCTCAATGTTGCTGAGAGATATCAGGCAGCTCAGAAAGAAGTAGCTGGTATCAGGAAGAGACAAGTAGATAACAATAAAACCCCACAAGACCAAGATGATTATAATACTAGGGATCAACCACATAGATATAAACAAAACTATGACAGGCCAAGATTTGACCCTAGAGACAGAAACCCGCAAGTAAACGAAAGGAAACCCTACAGACCAGAAAGAAAATGGTGTAAAATGTGTAGGATGCAAAATCATAATACAATTGAATGTGGTAGGAAAGTTGCATGCATGATAACAGTGGACAAGGGAAAGAAGGAACTGTCTACAGGACAGCAAGAACCTCATCATCCCCCCATCTGTGAAGAGGTGACATGTAATGGTGCAAAAGTCAAGTGCCTTTATGATTCAGGATTGGAATATGACTCAGTTGTGAGTGCAAACCTGGTGCACCCTGACCAGTATACCACAGAAAAAGTGGAGATACAAGGGGCATTAAAGGATACAGCCACCATGACACTTCCCGTAGCTCAGATCAATGTTAAGACTAGGTACGCGGAAGGAGTGATTAGAGCAGCCGTGTGTAAGGATCCTAATTACCCGCTGGTGTTAGGAAAGAGATTTGTTTTTCTAGGGAGCCCTATAAAACCTGTGATCATGGCCACGCTCCAGGTCAGGTCGACCCCTAGTAAGGAGAAGGCACCACCACTTAATATTCATCCTAAACAGACAAGAAAGGCCCAGGCAAAGGACAAATCATTAAAACCTTGCTTTGGCAAATTGCCAAATAGCCATAACATCCCTAGAAAAGGACAATTCTATTTGAAGGATGGACTGCTTTACAGGAAGGCTGGAGCAGGACCTAACGGGCATGGACAGTTAGTACTGCCATTGAGTTATAGGGAAAACGTTATTGCACTGATAAGGTAGACATAGTGAATAGGCATGCACCTTCTCACACCCAGTCTTCCCATCGACCAGTAACCCTGGCAACACTATGTATGGTACGAAGAGAACATACAGACCAGACCACCCCGGCCCACATTGGATCAGAATTCCGGGAAAGGTCTAAAAATAGAGTGGATAGTCCGCCACATTTGAAAACGAAACTGCGGGAAAAACCCAGTAGAAGAGTTGGGAGCGGGCGTTTGGGCAGTTTGCCTAATGTCAAGCTCACTTCAACATATGGCTATTAACTTAGCATTATAAGGGCATCGGTGACAGTGGTAGTTGACCGACCCTATACAGTCCAAGTGGAAGTATTGTACGGACATTGAATTGAGATCACACATATTATAGCTAATGCTAACAGGGCGAATTGATTCTTGATGCAGGAATTCATTTCCCCACATTATATATTATATCACCAATTGTCGTTGGGCGGAGAAAACAGCTGGTGAATATGGCCTTTATCTGCATGCCAGAAAATAAGAGCCACATATGAATATTAGTAAAAGGGTTTTTCCAATTTCAAGTCAAGCCTGAGCTCAGACCAAATTGTTGGCTGTGAGCACATCGGAGGGGCACATTGAATTCATATGTTGCTTTTGGAGTGGAAAGTGCTCCGAGTGTTTTATCCAGGCTGATTAGGAAATTACTGGAACCCCAACATAACTCTGCTATCACCAAATTTTATAGATTCTCTCCTCATAACTATTGCAACCTTGAGGAACGTCTAAAAAACCTCTGGACATGTCATGGGACAGACTCAGAGAAGAGAAATGGTGAATATTGATTGATAATCAGCATTTGACTGGCAGTAGCACCTGCAGCTGTGTTATTAATAAAACTGCAATAGATTCTTGGATTGCAGAGGGCTGAGGCATATTTCTTGAGTAGTGCCTACTTTGAATGACCCACCTGCAGTAACCCAGGATCAAAATAAAGCAGAGTAGAGAAGTCAATTTGATCGAGATTGTAACACAGATCATAAAGCTGCACTAGTGGTGCAGGCTTTTTTAACAGGAGATCTGTAGTAAAATCTTCTGTGTGACACCCCACTCCAATTTCCCCGATTTAAAAATCTAGTTAACGTAAATTTCCAACCTATAACACTACTACTATGTTTGAAAATTGCCAAGGGCAAGGTCAACCTACCGCTAAAAATTGGACAAAATAGTTTGATTTTTCCACTATTACAGTTAAAAATCTATAAATAAATTCCATGTTTGACCTTGGTCTGAAGGCCAAAGTTAAATTTACCGCTTGAAAATCAACTAACGTACTCCTAAAGTCTATTAATAGGCCATCGTAAAATCTAACCGCCAACATTTAAATAAAGGTTTGAATTTGCTAACTTACTTACTTACTTAGTCGTTCCCCTTCTACCGTGAGGTGTAGAGGTTTGGAAGAGAGAGCGCCTGACTATTCTATCAGCTGTCTTCTTTCTGGCCTGGTTCCATTCTAGTCCTCGGTCCTTCAAAGATTGTCTAATGTTGTCCTCCCAGCGGACTCTGGGTCGTCCTGGAGGTCTGGATCCCTGGCTCTGTGTTTCCCATGCTTGTCGTGGTAGCCGATCTTCTCCCATTCTGCAGACATGGCCAAACCATCTTAGTTGGGACTGTTCTATTTGGGTCTGCAGCGGATGGGATTTTAGGCCTTGACGGATCGTCTGGTTGCGGACCATGTCTCTTCTTGTTACTTCAACCACTTTCCTCAGATACCTCATTTCTGAGGTTTGGATCTGGCTTTTGTGGGTTGTAGTCATTGCCCACGACTCGCATCCATATGTCAAGACTGGGACATAGGTGGAGCGGTATACAGCCATCTTCGTTTTCTTACCAACCTCTTTCTTGCTGAGGAATCCACGATTTATGGCCTGAAAAAGTCTCCCAGCCGCTGCTTTTCGAGTGGCCAACTCTTCTTTGATGCCTCCCTTTCGGTCTATAATAGCTCCGAGATATTTAAAGTGGTCGACCTGCTCCAGGACCTGTTCTCCCAACTTAATCTGATGTTTTCTTTCTTCTCGTGATATCACCATGGATTTTGTTTTAGAGCTGCTTATGACCATCCCTCTCTTCTCCAGCTCTTCCTTCCAGACTTGCAGGTTGGATTGGAGATGTGCCTCTGATTTGAATTTGCTAACACCAAGCGTAAAAGTCCCACCCCCAAACACACACACGCTCTACCCTTCCCAATTATTTATGAACGAACGCCGTAAAATTTTGGCCACTAACCAACTTGGTACCTCGTCTTAATAGGGGAGAGGGGAGGTGGTTTAAATGGAAAGCAAGCCAAATCGGTGTGTTTGAAAAAACTTAGATAATGTATTTCTTTATAAATAAAGAGATTTTAAATAAAAAGGTGTCTTGAATGGTAGCGTTAATACTGTTAAATATAACACCATAAGAATTTCCCTTATAATAAATTATCTGGCCTTAGAAACATTTATTTTACTAATATTTTGGTTCAGTGAAAGGAGCAAATAATTACGTAAAAAATTACACATGAAAACGGGGACAAAATATTAAACGAAACTTTTATAGGAAGATAGAGGACAATTGGCTGTTTAATAATCACTTTCAATATTAAAAATCGATCCATTAATAACAAAGATATTGTATTAAAAAACTCGGGACAGACGAACAAACACACTTCGGAACTTCTCAAATTTGATAGCCTTCGGAAAAGTTAAATTTTCTTAACGCGTTTCTGATTGGTTAATTGTAGTTTAGGATGGGGCAAATAAATTAACATTCTGCCGGCATAGTGCGCCATTTGAAAAAAAACTAAAACCACAGCCAGATTGAGAGCAGATGAAAAGCATTGATGTTGAATGCCTTTGCCGTCTGGACGATAGCGGTCTGAACTGAACCATTAACCGCCAGTCAATCTTGTGATTGTGTGTTTTATTCTTTACTTGCGGTAAGATAAATAAGTTTATTGATATTTCATTAGCATGTACAGGCCACACAGATAGTGCGCCATACATTTGTATTGTTCGACATTGCCTAATGGAAGAGATTACGACAACCAAGTAGAAATGTGCCTAAAGCAGATTTATTGGGAAAGTGAAATAAAATGTGTAAAAATGTTTGAATATTGCCATAAAATATTACGACTGTAAGTCCAGAAGCTACTAGCAGTTTTCTGCAGAGCATTAGTGTTCAAATAACACATGAAAAACCTACATAGGATGTTTGCACAAAATATTTAATAGGTCACTAGAAGAACATTGTACACCCCATCTGATTCTATGGAAGAAAAACAATGCTTAAGGGGTCAGTGGCGTTGCAGCCATATGGAAACAGTATGAAAACACTGGAAGAAAATGGTCAAACAAAATTAGGGTTTAGTGCAATTGGTTGGCACGAGTAGCTGACCCTCCTTTTGAAGGTATTATTGATAAAATTGTGGAATGATATTGTAGATATGATATAAAAAGGGGAACATAACCTTCTTATTTCAGGGTTGAATTGCCAAATTGAAAAGTGACATAACCCCTCCTTGACATAATTCTTATCCAGTGTTAACATATTCCAGTAGGAAGTACAAACCTATTGAGATTTTGGACTTACTATTTTATGGACAGGATGTCCACCCTATTTATTTACACTTGTACATAAAGAAACATTTCTTTTGAGTTGAAAATTCCTGTTCCAGAAAATTGAGGTTCAGGAATATTAAAAATTGTAATATAATTATATAAATTTACACAGTCTTACTTAATTCAATTATATTGAGTTACAGTTGTGTTTGTTTTTATTGACACATCACTGCATTACCCTAGACACGTAGCCATATAACATACCCAGAAAATATTTCCCAGAGTGAGATCTCAGAGAGGTAGCGGATAGGTACTCTGAGAACACAACATCATCAACAATTAGACTCAGGGACTTACACAGCTTGACCTCACTCTGTGTATACTTAGTTGAGTAACACCAATAACCTCTCATATTACCACAACCAGCAGGCAAGTTAAGATAAGATTCGCAATAAAACTTTATTAATACTCTTTATTAATACCCAGCAGATGCCCTACCAAGTAGAAAAACCGCATTTATCATGTATTATTGCCTTGGTTTTACTGGAACATTTAACCATCATTGACGCCTAATAAAAGTGAGAAATATATCTTTTATGAAATGTTAACGAAGCTATTATTTATTTTATTGTACAAATTAATATTGTTTTGTATTGTATTGCATATTCGTATTAAGTAAACTGAACTAACTCTTATAAGTGAAACTTCATGACAAAATAAATATGAAGATCACTGAAAATCAGATATTAAAATTGTCAGCACTAAACGAAATATGACTCTTTTAAAAGCTTTCATAAAGAGAAGAAGTTATGAGTCATCTGGCAGATGTTACCGAGCTCTTATTATTGCTTTTGGAACTTTGTCCTTCACGGACCTCATCGCGACCTTGGCCTGACCTCTCCTCTTGTCACTTTTGACTGATACAAAGTGGTGGAGGGGGACACTATATGTTGCTTTGGAGACGACTGTTGTTTGTGTGTTAGTTGTGGTTGCTAATCGTTATTTTTTTTAAGTTTTTTTTTTAAATTCTGTCGCGAGCTGGCCTTTTTTTTTTCTTTCTATTCCATGTCATTTTATATTTCTTTTATGCTATATATCCACTGACCATTATACGATTACATTCTGCACGTTAACAGGAGATAATGACCAGCCAAAGTTAGCTTTCTCTCGCTCTTCATTGTTATTTACTTAAATTTCTCTTCTTTGTTTTTTAATATTCTTCAACAACGCCATTATCCCTTCAAAATCTTTTTTTAAATATAGTCTTTTCCATTTCTCATTATCCCTGACTGTCGGTATGTTTAACATATTGAATATCGGACAGACAGATATGTGTCCATGTGGGGAGGGCAAACAAACAGTAGAATGTGTCCTTCAAGACGATCGGCTACACGAGAGTAGCAGGGGTTTGTATGGCCTTCTCCAGCCCAGTTGAGGGAGAGACGGTATGGTGATGAGAGAGGCCTGAGACGGACCGCCAACTTTATGAAGTGATTATCTGTGTCGCATTTTACGATATATCACATCACATGTTTCTACTTCTCGTTCTATCGAGGGAGCTCTCAGTGAGCATAAGTCTTCAATGAATACATGCCAAGTTCTCATGTCATGTGTCACGGATTGCCTCCCCTTAGCTCTGCAGTAGTGGTCCAACAGTGGCCACAACTCAAGACTAACTAATTTGGGTTTTCCAAGGTGTCTACCTTCGCACAAGATTACTTTTGGTAGAGTTGTAGATAGAAGGATAATGATGCTTCTATCTCAAGTGTATTTTCATAAGATATTCCACAAGTCAAGAACAATGCGGGAGCCGCGCTAGCGTAGTGGTTGCAACACCGCTCTGGCGACCGGGTGATTCAGGATCAAACCCGGGCGACGGCATTTGAGGATTTTTCGTCGACCGGGATTTGGACTGGATTAACTCGAGACCTGGCGAGGACATTTGAAGGAGTGTCGTCGACCAGGGATTGGCGGCTC
Source organism: Oreohelix idahoensis (assembly GCA_024509875.1). NCBI lineage: Eukaryota > Metazoa > Mollusca > Gastropoda > Stylommatophora > Oreohelicidae > Oreohelix > Oreohelix idahoensis. The sequence goes on from JAMPIV010015951.1 coordinate 9,867, forward strand.
CTGAGCCGACCCAGCTCTAATGGGTACCTCCGAAATCGGCGAGTATCTGCCTGAATGGCGAGGGACACCTGTCTCTGTACAAGAAAAAAAGGGATACTCACGTAAAATCAATGTCAGGTTAGACATTAAAAATAACCTGAGATTTCGCCTCGAGTATTAGCGGGCGTACGAAAAAAAAAAAAAAAAAGAACAAAGCTGCATGGGGCAGAGCAATGTTAACTTAGTATCTGATCCGCCGCCTTTTGTGAAGATTTATGCAATTCAGTTTTAGACCGTTCAAGCCCCCCGCTGGTTTAATCCAGCGAAATCCATCTTATTATTATTTGGCTCTATAGATGTAGATATAAGTAAGTAAGTATATTAAAGACTCTGGATCATACACTTTCTATCATATCCATAACGACTGAATCAACTATACATTTGTAAAACAACATATAACAAATTTAATAATCAGTTATTCTTTAACAGTTTAAAATTAATATGAAATGATGAGTGAACTTTAGTTAAAAATTGTCTTCATGGAGACTTGTTAGAGAAGCTATAAAAATGTCATTTTGCTATTTCCTTTAATAAGAACTTAGCTTGGTCTAAGTGAGTACTGCCGACGTGGTTTTCATCAATTCTTTTGTGATGAGGGCACTCAGTGTTGAATCCCAGCTCTTGACTCACAAGATAGTGGCCAATACTTTTACTTCAAACTGGTCTGATACTACGAACAGTCTTGTAGCTTCGAACCTCAAACTCAAATTAACTTTTTGGGAACACAATCTCCTGGCACAGATGAATGGACACAGCAACTATGATTAGATGCTTCGAACCCTTGGTCGGGGAAATTTTAGTATTCCTCTTATGACGGGTGCTCTGATTCCTTAAGTCTCCAGGTATTTAAAAATGCGGGTTTTCTTTTCTAAGTTACAAAGATGCCCAAATACTTCTTCTGTCACTTATAATTTGGAATTCGTCCGATGTCTCTCTGGCTCCTGGGAGTTGCTAATTTGAAGTTGCGATGCTGTCTAATTTGTGTCTCCGAATTTGCTAGGTTATATTCTCATTTTCCTTCAAGCTTCCAAATTGGTATTTCCGACCAGCTTTCCAATGAGATCTAAAGTTTATTTCAGGCTCTCGATTTAGACCAATCCTGTCTCTTTGGAACTATGTGGGTCGGGGTGTTAAATCATTACTATCCCCCGCGTGTTTTAAAATATCAATTTTAAAATTTAAACTCGTGACCTCTTTCAGATATGGAAGTAATTCTTCCTATTGCACTTGGGCAAACTTACGAACACATCTGTGAATTCATTTCCTGACTAATACCTTCTGCCAATATTGTCTCCTCTGACAGGTTATCTGTACTATTGATACAGAGACGGACCATCGGACGCGATTACCTATTATCACCTCTGGTTACGTACATCTCCCAGACGGTTTTTTTAAATAGACAATCTGGCTTTCTTTCCGTCGATTGTGCTAGACGACCTAGTGTCAACAATGATTTCCTGTGACCGTCTGCCTTACACGACACTGGGCGATAAAATTATAATCTGCCAGCCGGTCCAATTAGCCTTGTAATACTACGATTCACATGGTGAAACGTAAACAAGTCTGGGAGTGACTAGGCAAAAATGTAGATGCATAAAATATGCCAAATAATAGGACGATGAGTGAGGAAAATGAAGAAATAAGTTAATAATGCAGGAGAGAACGAAAATGATGTTAAAGGACACAACTGATTTCGTCACATCATGTACCATCCGCTCATGTTCTTCCTATATCTTCCTCATCATTTTTAATTTCTGTCCCCAGTTTTCTTCTCCGTGTGTTTATTGGCATACCTCTGCCTATCTTACCCCGAGAACAAGAACTGCCTTGTAATGCTATTAACAAGTTTCCTTAAAGTTTAGCCTATCCATAGCCAGCATTTCTTGTTTCAATGGTACTTGTCTGGGCTTTTTTCTGTCATCAGTTCTACATTGGTGACCTTGTCTTCTTCTTCTTCTCGGATCCTTAGACCCCTGACTGACTAAGTCAGTAGTCGTCACGTCTAGTGGCGTCTTGTAGGGCAGCAACATACTGTCCCCATTTTTCTCGGTCGGTGGTCATCACGTCTAGTGGCGTCTTGTAGAGCAGCAACAAACTGTCCCCATTTTTCTCGGTCGGTGGTCATCACGTCTAGTGGCGTCTTGTAGGATAGCAACAAACTGTCCCCATTTTTCTCGGTCGGTGGTCATCACGTCTAGTGGCGTCTTGTAGGGCAGCAACAAACTGTCCCCATTTTTCTTGGTCGGTGGTCATCACGTCTAGTGGCGTCTTGTAGGGCAGCAACAAACTGTCCCCATTTTTCTCGGTCGGTGGTCATCACGTCTAGTGGCGTCTTGTAGGGCAGCAACAAACTGTCCCCATTGTTCTCGGTCGGTGGTCATCACGTCTAGTGGCGTCTTGTAGGGCAGCAACAAACTGTCCCCATTTTTCTCGGTCGGTGGTCATCACGTCTAGTGGCATCTTGTAGGGCAGCAACAAACTGTCCCCATTTTTCTCGGTCCGTGGTCATCACGTCTAGTGGCGTCTTGTAGGGCAGCAACAAACTGTCCCCATTTTGCTCGGTCAGTGGTCATCCTTCGTGCCGTGCCCCAACTCTGGTTCATGCTTTGCATCTCAGCCTCTACTATTCTCTGCCATGTTCTCATTGGTCTGCCTCTCTTTCGCCGTCCTTCTGGGGACCATAGCATAGCAGTTCTGATGATGGTGTCAAGGTCCCTTCTGAGGACATGGCCAGCCCAGTTCCAGCGTCTGCCTGCAATGATGGTGTACTTGCCTTTTCGACTGCACCATGTAAGCAGTTCCTGGTTGGAGATGGCATTTGGGGGGACCTTGTCGAACAATTTCAATCCTATTCTACTCCAGCACCCATTTATGAAGGTCTAAAGGAAAGCTTAACAGCACAGAATTCCTTCCCATCAACACCATCACCAGAAACTGTTCTAAAAACTGGCCCACCCAGGGAACTGTACAACGTAGTAACAATTATGTAATACTGTGGTGGGTTTTGATGTTAAGAAGAATGGTGTGCGTATAGTTGTACTTGAGTGAGATCAACTGTGAAGGTCTCTGAGGTAAACAATGGACAACTGTGTTACAGAGTATCTTTCTTGTTACCACCCTACGATCTCACTCTAAGTTATATTCTTTCTTGACTAGCGTGACTGAAAGCTACATAAGTGTCTAGGGTATTGTAAGAGTGTTGTTAAAGAATCTCAATACAAAAACATATACAAACATATACTAATTACTATGATAAACTCAACTAACTCCAGCTGTTAAATTTTATATTTAAAAATTCTTTTGTTAAACTTTATTGGTCCTGAGCCTAAAGTTGTTTTGGTCAGGACTTCAGTTCAATGAGAATCAATTTAGATGGATAAATATATTTACAAATATATATAAAGATATTTACATACAACAGACAATATGTCCATAGTACATTGTTACAAATTTTCAAGTTGATGTTAATTACTCTATTTACTACTGGTATTAGAAGGCAGGTTGGGGATTATCATCATCCCAATGTTCTTTTGTTTCACTAGGATTGTTTATGTTAGTCTTTTGGACGCATGTTTCTGTCTATACAGGAGATTTTTCTTTAGTCGTGATAAGTTGTCCCAGGCCAGATATTGCACTTATCTGGATCCTGGAATCACAGCAGTTGTGGTAGTTGGTTTGGCCAAACACTTCAGTCTCCTCTGGTCTTGAACTTCTCTAATACCACCAGGTACCAGAGACTCTTAGAAATCGTGCTGAATTTCTCTATCATCGAGTACCAGCACCAGACAAGTGCCAGCAGGAACCCCTGTCGATGGAAGTTATGGTTCTGTCTTAATATCAAACTAATTCCTCCTAATTTACATGTAAACATACATTCAATACAAAAGAACATGGTCAGCTCTCTCTGACAACCCTGCTTCTCCACTTTAGTTTGATGGAACAAATCGTACCAGTATTCTTTTCTCTTCCCTAATGGATGTTACGCCTCTGTCATTCCTGCAGTAATCTTTTCCATGCAATAAGATAGGTGTAATGTTCCTGTATGACCATCATATATATAGTCCGGTAGTTTTAAACTTCTTAGATAGTCCCTTATATGATGGATCAACATCTAGGCTATGCCTAAGTCTGCCATGGAGCCATTTAATTACAATCTTTTACATGGCCTTTTCTTTTTTCACACAACCCTTTTTAATTAAAAAGTCAATAAAATCAATCTTACCACATATCAAGGAAATATAAACAAGTAACGATGAATTAGGCAATAGAATATGGCACACTTTCACCACTGCCTCTGTTCAGACTGCTTTCTGTTGTTAGTTAGTTTAAAACAAAGCACAGGTCTGCTCATCGCTGCTTGTTCCTCAGAATATTTTGAAAAAAATGGCAGCGAACAGCCTACTATTTCGTTAAAGTAAAAGGCTTTGGCCAATGAGACCAAGCATCTCTTTCATTGAATGAAACTTTATTTTTTTTAAAAATATCTCAAACCTCTATGTGTTACTATTACCAACTAGATTTGTATATTTAGGTTAGCCAATAATATTTCGGCTTCCTTCAAATTTCATCCAATCCACTTCATCGTACTATCTTAGCCTTTCTTTCACCTAATTTTTCCCCCCAAAAATATGCTATACAATCTAAGCAGACATGACTTGACCTGACAGTATCTCCGATTCTCTATGTATTATTACCAATATTTGATTATTTAATGGACTATTTAGATAACTAACAACATATTCTTGGTTAACAAGTCTTCAGGTACACGAATATATGATTTTTATGGGACTAAGTGGCTTGGTTCAAAATTCTATCTTTTTTCTATGTTAGTTGTTTATTTTTAAACTACCTCCTGTTCAATTCTTTTTCCATGTACTTTCAAGCTAAATACGAGAGTCTCTCGTAATACACGAGAATTACGTCATTCGCAACAAGAGCTAAGCGTGTTTTCATGACCGTAGTGTCCACATTTTCTAACGTTTACATCGTAATTTGAAAACCGCCTAATGGCAAGGCTAGCAAGTTGGTTTTATTTTTAGAAACAATGTGAGACGTGATTTGCGTTGGGTTATCTATCCGTCCCCTCCCCTCTACAATGTATTTTAGGCAAATACTTCATTGAACTTGGAGAAGTGGTACGTTTGTCTCAAGGACGAATTTGAAAAATAGGGTACCCTGTTTGGTTCGGCCAAAGCGTTATCAAATAATACGCTGAAGGCGTAGGCGACGACTACAATTCTCGCCGAAAATTTGTAGTACTATCCTATCTTTGACTTTATGTACTAGACTGTTATATTCTAATTTAGATATTGTATTTAGAAGTTCACCACATATCTCCCCACTTAGAACAGACTATCATATGTCAGTTCCTACTTCTAAATACACATAGATAATTTTTCTACCTACGCCTGGTGACTACTCTGATGTTCGTCATACGGATGTCTGCTTAAAAAATCGGCACCTACATTGGTTTTGCCTTGAATATATTCTATGGTAAACTGGTATGGCTGTAGGAGCAACGACCAACGTAATAATCTAGCATTTTCATGCCTTGCTTGTGACAGACACACGAGTGGTTTATGATCTGTTTGGATCTTAAATGATTTACCATAGAGATAAATCTGGAACTTTTTTATAGCCCATATGACAGCTAAACATTCTTTTTCACTTGTTGAATATTTTTGTTCTGCTGAGTTCAACTTACGGCTAGCATAAGCAACTGGGGTTAATTCCCCATCAAGTGAAGTTGACCTTTGTAATAGAGCTGCACCCAAACCTATATTACTAGCATCAGTTCTCACAATGAATTCTTGACTCAAGTCAGGTAATTTCAAAATAGGTCTGCTTGTGAGCTTTTCCTTCAACTCTTGGTAGGCTAATTCACACTGCGCTGACCAAGTAATTCTATCAGGATTTCCTTTGCGCGTTAAATCAGTCAATGGAGCACATATGGAGTTAAAGTTTTTAATATACTTTTGGTAGAAACCACATGAGACAAAAGATCGCACATCTTTCTTTGTCTGTGGTCTTGGTGCTCTTTTCAACTTCTCCAGGTTCTTGGGGTCAGGGGTCATGTTTCCCTGATGTACTGTGTGTCCCAAGAATTCCAGCTCTTTACATCCAACACAGCATTTCGTCGGTCTAGCTGTCAAATTTGTCTCTCTAAGTCGATTAAACAACATATCCAGAGAGTTAATGTGTTCCTCAAATGTTTCAGTCGCTATGAGAATATCATCCATGAAGTTGGTGATGCATGGATTATTCAGGGGATCTAGTAATTTTCTCATCATCCTCGAAAACACACTTGGTGCATTTTTCAGCCCGAATGGCAACATGTTAAATTCATAATGTCCTTCCGAGGTGCTAAAGGCTAAATAAGGTCTAACCTCCGGCTTTACTGGAATCTAATAGTAGCCTTTGCTCAGATCCACTTTAGAGAAATATTTAGCTTTATTCAGCCTGGCAAACAGCTGATTTGTATCAGGTAATGGATCCACCTGACCTTCTGTGACAGCATTCAGTTTCCTGAAATCTATACACAGTCTGTGTTCTCCAGAGGGTTTTCTTAACAGAACCACACTGGAGCTGTAAGGAGATTCACTGTGCGAGATAATTCCTTCTCTCAACAGATAATCTATCTCCTCCTTCAAAGCTTTTTCCTTAGCGAACGGAATAGAATAGGCTTTCATACAGATTGATGTTGGGTCTGTGAGTTTCATATCATACTCTAATAAATTTGTATGCCCCGGTCGGTCCGTTAACACATCTGTATGATCATTCAGAACCTGTAGAACCCTCTCCCTCTGATTTTTCGTTAAGTGCGTACTGATTTTTACCTGTGCAGCGGTCTCACAGGGATGTAAAGGATATTCATGAGAGGTGAGTGGTTCCTTTTTCATTTCCATTGCAACAGACAAGGTCAGTAGGTGTGTCTCCTCCTGGTTTTCTCTATCCAGATATTTTTTCAGGAGATTCACATGAAAGATTTTCTCTTTCCCCTTCTTATCTATCTTATAATTTGTTCTAGACACCTTCTCTAGAATTGTATATGGACCTTGCCATCCAATTTGCAATTTATTCTGGCTGCCGGGCAGTAGAAGAAGCACCTTCTCTCCCACAGCTAATTCTCTGTCCTTCGCTTTCTTATTGTAATAGGCAGCATGTTTTTTCCTGGCTTGTCTCAAATTTTCATTGGCAAGTTTCCAGCCAGTTTTAAGACGAGGGGTCAGCTCGTTCACATATTGATATGATGAGGTAATATTTTCTTCTGCCTTTTCATCGGTCCATGTCCTTAACAAGGCTTCCAATGGACCTTTTATTGGCCTTCCAAATAACAAGGTTGCCGGGGCCATACCGGTTGAACTATGGGGTACCTCCCGATAGGCAAACAGGGCTGCGGGAAGGTATTGGTCCCATGTATCTGGTTTTTCATGTGCCAACTTTCTCAGGATCGACATGCGTGTCCCGTTAAATCTTTTCACTTGGCCATTTCCTTGGGGATGGTACGGGCTACAATGAAAGTGTTTGGCTTGAAACATCCTGAATACTTCTTCCGTTAGTTTCCCCTTGAACTGAGAGCCATTATCAGTCAAGATTTGGTTGGGAAAGCCTAACCTGGTGAAAATTGTGAGTAATGCCTCTGCCACATGTTTCGAATCGATTGATGACAGGACTACCGCCTCTCCCCACATAGAACAAGTGTCCACCAGAGTCAGAATGTAACTGTTCCTCCTCTTGGTCCGAGTGAGAGTTCCCACAATGTCCACTGCAACTCTTTCAAAGGGTGTTCCCACTATGGGCATTTCCCCTAAAGTTGCTGGAGCAGTCCAATGTTTTGGAGCTACCCGTTGTCATTCTGGACAGGATTTTACATATCTCTTTATGTCTTCAGTTATCCCTGGCCAGAAATAATGACAAGCTATACGCTGTCCTGTTGCGCTGATCCCCATATGACCACTGAAGGGAATCGCATGCCCTAGTTCCAACACTTTTGTCCTATATGAAATGGGAAGGACCAGCTGTCCATGACCATTGGATCCAGTTCCAGCCTTCCTATAAATCTATTTGTTCTTCATATAGAAGTCTCCCTTGCCTGGAGGTGTATGACATTTAGGCAATTTCTTAAAACAAGGCTTGAGGGTCTTATCCTCCGCCTGTGCCTTCCTCATCTCATCTGGATGGGTATTTATCGGATTATCCTCCTCCTTTTTAGACTGTGATCTGGTCTGCACTGTTGCCATGATCACAGGTCTCTTGGGATTCCCCAAGAAGACATATCTACACCCCAGTATCAGAGGGTAGATTGGTTCATTTATCACTGCTGCTTTGATAATTCCTTCCACATATCGCGTTTTCACATTTATCCTGGCGATGGGAAGTGTCATGGTCGCTACGTCCTTGGTTGCAGCTTGAATCTCCACTGTTTCTGTGGTGTATTGATCTGCCTGCACCAGGTGAGAATTGACAACTGAATCATAATCTAATCCAGTATCATACAAACACCTTATGGTGACTCCATTGCATGTTACATCTTAACACACTGGGGGGTGGTAAGGTTCCTGTTGTTCAGTAGGATTGACCTTTACTCCTTTTCTCCCCCTTTTCATTGCAGCGAAATTAGGAGTTTTCCTTCTACAATTTTCGGTGTTATGGTTTTCCATCCGACAATTTTTACACCACCTCTTTCCTTGGTTAAAAGGTTTTCTTTCATCATATTTCCTTTCATTGAATTGTGGGGTTTTATTTTTATAGTCATTGCGTGGCCTATCAAACTGGTGCTTACCTTTGTTCTGTTCTCTATGGTCAAGCCTATTAAAGTTTTGTGGTGCCTTAAAATTGTCTACCTGTTTCTTTTTATTACCAACTACCTCTGCTTGGGCTGCCTGATACCTCTCAGCGACATTGAGTAACTCACCCAGCCTCTCTGCACCTTGTTCCATGAGAAACTTTCTCAGGTCTGGAGCCATGGACTCTCTTAGCTGCTCAATAAGGATCATTTCCTTAAGATCTTGGGTTTTCCCCAGAGCAGTCCATTTCTCCAAGTAGGTCTCTAACCGTGCAGAGAACTGGTGATAGGTCTCACCCGACAGTAGTTTGGCATTCCTACATTTTCTTCTATAAAATTCTCCATTTTTTTCATATCTTAACAAAAGAGCCTGCTTTAACATGTCATAATTGACTTGGTCATCTCTGCTCATTTTGGCAAAAACTTCATAAGCCGTTCCCCTAAGACCCTGGGATAACTTGAGGCTCCACCTCTCTCTCTCTCTAACCCATATGTAGTAGCCAAAAGTTCAAATCTACTTAAATACCCTTCTATGTCATCATCTTTCTCAACAAATTGGTCTACATGAAAACCCATAGCTGAGGTTGAGGCTCCCTGACTAGCAGTGGCATCTGAGGCAAAGGGGCTGGCACCATTTTCAGGAGCATGGCCTTGAAATTCCAACTCTCTTAGAGCTCGTGCTCCCTTTGTAACCTCTTCTCCTCCTTTTCTGCTTCCCTCTCTGCAGCTTGTCTCTTCTCTTCTCTTTCTGCAGCTGATCTCTTTTCTTCTCTTTCTGCAGCTAATCTCTTTTCTTCTCTTTCTGTAGCTTGTCTCTTCTTCGGCCTCCAACTTCTTCTCTTCATACTGGAGCCTTTTAATCTCTGCCTCCAATGCCCTAGTCTCCTTGTCAGCCTCAATCTGCAGCCTCTTAAGTTCTTGTTCAGCCTCTAACTTTCTTTCTGCTTCCTTCTCTAATCTTTTATCTTCTCGGGCAATAAATTTGTCCACCTCTGAAGTTACATACTGGACCAGCTCTGGTCCATCCATGCCCATCTCTTTAGCAGTCTGCACCGCGGCAGATCTGAACTTGGCTAAATCAGCCATTCTAACTCAAGCAGGTCTAATCAGGTTCTAAGACAATCTTAAACTTCACTAAAATAAATACCAACTATAATTAACTAATTACTACTGGCTGTGACAACCCATCACTGTAAATCTCCTCTTAATTATTTTTATCTTCTTAGGGGGTGTTCCTAACCTCTACTAACACTAGTAATACAATCTTATATTTATATACTATTGCTAATTTTTTTATTCCTGGAGTTAGTTAATATATGCTGTATGAGATTCCTATTTCAAACATTCATCTATATATGCCAAATTCAAATCTCGGACTTAGAGACCCCAATATATGTGGTGGGTTTTGATGTTAAGAAGAATGGTGTGCGTATAGTTGTACTTGAGTGAGATCAACTGTGAAGGTCTCTGAGGTAAACAATGGACAACTGTGTTACAGAGTATCTTTCTTGTTACCACCCTACGATCTCACTCTAAGTTATATTCTTTCTTGACTAGCGTGACTGAAAGCTACATAAGTGTCTAGGGTATTGTAAGAGTGTTGTTAAAGAATCTCAATACAAAAACATATACAAACATATACTAATTACTATGATAAACTCAACTAACTCCAGCTGTTAAATTTTATATTTAAAAATTCTTTTGTTAAACTTTATTGGTCCTGAGCCTAAAGTTGTTTTGGTCAGGACTTCAGTTCAATGAGAATCAATTTAGATGGATAAATATATTTACAAATATATATAAAGATATTTACATACAACAGACAATATGTCCATAGTACATTGTTACAAATTTTCAAGTTGATGTTAATTACTCTATTTACTACTGGTATTAGAAGGCAGGTTGGGGATTATCATCATCCCAATGTTCTTTTGTTTCACTAGGATTGTTTATGTTAGTCTTTTGGAGAAATGTTTTTGTCTATACAGGAGATTTTTCTTTAGTCGTGATAAGTTGTCCCAGGCCAGATATTGCACTTATCTGGATCCTGGAATCACAGCAGTTGTAGGTGGTTTGGCCAAACACTTCAGTCTCCTCTGGTCTTGAACTTCTCTAATACCACCAGGTACCAGAGACTCTTAGAAATCGTGCTGAATTTCTCTATCATCGAGTACCAGCACCAGACAAGTGCCAGCAGGAACCCCTGTCGATGGAAGTTATGGTTCTGTCTTAATATCAAACTAATTCCTCCTAATTTACATGTAAACATACATTCAATACAAAAGAACATGGTCAGCTCTCTCTGACAACCCTGCTTCTCCACTTTAGTTTGATGGAACAAATCGTACCAGTATTCTTTTCTCTTCCCTAATGGATGTTACGCCTCTGTCATTCCTGCAGTAATCTTTTCCATGCAATAAGATAGGTGTAATGTTCCTGTATGACCATCATATATATAGTCCGGTAGTTTTAAACTTCTTAGATAGTCCCTTATATGATGGATCAACATCTAGGCTATGCCTAAGTCTGCCATGGAGCCATTTAATTACAATCTTTTACATGGCCTTTTCTTTTTTCACACAACCCTTTTTAATTAAAAAGTCAATAAAATCAATCTTACCACATATCAAGGAAATATAATCAAGTAACGATGAATTAGGCAATAGAATATGGCACACTTTCATCACTGCCTCTGTTCAGACTGCTTTCTGTTGTTAGTTAGTTTAAAACAAAGCACAGGTCTGCTCATCGCTGCTTGTTCCTCAGAATATTTTGAAAAAAATGGCAGCGAACAGCCTACTATTTCGTTAAAGTAAAAGGCTTTGGCCAATGAGACCAAGCATCTCTTTCATTGAATGAAACTTTATTTTTTTTTAAAATATCTCAAACCTCTATGTGTTACTATTACCAACTAGATTTGTATATTTAGGTTAGCCAATAATATTTCGGCTTCCTTCAAATTTCATCCAATGTACTTCATCGTACTATCTTAGCCTTTCTTTCACCTAATTTTTTCCCCCAAAAAATATGCTATCCAATCTAAGCAGACATGACTTGACCTGACAGTATCTCCGATTCTCTATGTATTATTACCAATATTTGATTATTTAATGGACTATTTAGATAACTAACAACATATTCTTGGTTAACAAGTCTTCAGGTACACGAATATATGATTTTTATGGGACTAAGTGGCTTGGTTCAAAATTCTATCTTTTTTTCTATGTTAGTTTTTTTTTTTAAACTACCTCCTGTTCAATTCTTTTTCCATGTACTTTCAAGCTAAATACGAGAGTCTCTCGTAATACACGAGAATTACGTCATTCGCAACAAGAGCTAAGCGTGTTTTCATGACCGTAGTGTCCACATTTTCTAACGTTTACATCGTAATTTGAAAACCGCCTAAGGGCAAGGCTAGCAAGTTGGTTTTATTTTTTAGAAACAATGTGAGACGTGATTTGCGTTGGGTTATCTATCCGTCCCCTCCCCTCTACAATGTATTTTAGGCAAATACTTCATTGAACTTGGAAAAGTGGTACGTTTGTCTCAAGGACGAATTTGAAAAATAGGGTTCCCTTTTTGGTTCGGCCAAAGCGTTATCAAATAATACGCTGAAGGCGTAGGCGGCGACTACAATTCTCGCCGAAAATTTGTAGTACTTTCCTATCTTTGACTTTATGCACTAGACTGTTATATTCTAATTTAGATATTGTATTTAGAAGTACACCACAAATACCAAAACCAGCTAAAGAGTGCATTACAGGATTAAATTATAAACAAAAATATCTGTTACCCTAACTCAGGACAACAATATTAATCATAATAAACATTGAGACAATAAATAAACACAAGACTGTTATAATAAAAATTGTTAATCAGAATAAAATAAAAAAAAAAAAAGAGATGCAGTACAAGAAACGAAAGCAAGCCTACAAGTCCCCTCCCGAACGATAAAACGTAAAGTGAGATATTGTAAATAGCCTTGGGGGTCGGAGTGACCCTGAGGTATAGCGTCTGCCTCTAATTCTAAAGGTACCGATCTCGCTCCCATTACAGGGAATATAACTGGTGGACACTTTATCCTAACCAGTGGTTCCTAATGATGTCATACTCTCCCCGGATCTCCTGGGTAGTGAGATGCCTATCCTTCTCGGATAAGAGCGAAAAAATTGGAGGTCCCATGTTGTGCAAATTGCGCACGTTAAAAATCCCTCAGCTGTTGGAAATCGTAGAGTAGGCTGTACGGCCGCTGCCTTGGCAAAAATTTACAGAATGAGGGAAAACGTAACCACCACACAAATTATTTATAGAATGTAAGAATTCCTGTATACACACATTAGGATCCTCGCCGGCTACGGAACTCGTGCACTGTGCTGAGATCCTTCTTGTGTGATCTAACGGAGGAGATCAGAGAAAGTATGGAGTTGATCGTGTGCGGTAAATATGGTCCTTAAAACCAAACCAGCCTTGCAGAAGAGACATACATGTACGCTACAGAAATTATGAAACGCCACAATAGCACAGCAGAAATTGCAGCTTAGCAGAAACAAGAAATATACTGTGCTATGTAGAATAAAGAACAATATACATTAAACTCAAATAATAACCCACACGTGGTTGAACGGGATTACATAAGGAACACCGATTTCCATGCTGACCTTTAAAAACATAGCAGCTTTTCATCTATGATACAACTCGTTAATATATGTACAAAGTAAATGAAATCGGGGAAACTACACCCATTAATTCTACAAGCATTTATTTTTAACAACTCTAAAATACTGAATACATTTCGCAACTTCAGCATTTTAAAGGTCGGTTCTGAGTATTACTCACTAATATTTTTTTTACACTCCCAGTTTTTCCTTAAGAACTCATATTGCAACAGTGGAAATTTTCCGGAGTTTTTCCCCTATGTCATTTTTTCTAACAGATCACCAGTTCTTCTCTCTAATTCTGTCCACCCCTTCCTCTTCCCGCCACCCGATTAAAGATATTATTCCACTCGTGGCGTGCTGGCGATTTTCGGAAAGGCACAGCGCAAATCAGATGAGTCCATATTTCAAAATATGTTGTTTTATAAGGAAGCATTCGGACTATATATGAAGGAATATGATTACGGGAATGGCAGATGTGCATGAAGTGATTTTTTACTTGTTTTAATAGTGTTGTTCATTTCTGTCTTCGCTTCGTCGATTATTTACTTTCCTGTTTCGACATGTCTTTCTGGTTTTACGATTTTCTTGCGTTATTACTGTTACCGTTTCGCTCATCACCGTCATTTCATCTGCTTGTATCGCTCATTTGGCGATTTCCTCATCATCGTTGATTTTTGTAGCACCTATATGTAGTTCTTGTCCTTGTCACCTGTTCGTAACTGTGGCTGATGAAGGGTAAAACCCGAAACGTCCCTTGTTTCATGTGTACCGTTTACTCGCAAAACTGATTTCATACCGTATTATTTTTTATTTATATAGATGTGCATGAAGTGGTACTGAAAACAAGGAAAAGACAGAAAGGAAAAAAAGAAATATGTGGAAGGAATGGTTGAGAATAATTAAATAAAATATAAGAGGGGAAAGAAGATGGGGAGAAGGGAAAGGAAAATGAAAACAAAGATCGCATGAGAGAGAGATTTAAAAAAAAAAAAAAACACACCCAAATTGACAAAAATAAGTGAAAGAGACAATATAGTAAAAAAAAAATAATAACAGCGACTGTAATGGAAATGGGGAGAGAAGATGGGAAAGAAGACAAATTGAAAGCAGAAAATATAACAGGAAAAGTTGGGGGAGGAGGGGTTAACTAAAAAAAAAAAAAAAGCAAGGGCAACATTAAAGGGGAAAACGTGGGGGGGGGGGGGGGGGCATACAAATAAATGGAAATGAAATGCAGCTACAGAGATAAGATAAGGATTGAGACATGACCGAGAAAACAGCAACATATTAAAAAAAATGTATTAAAAAATTGAGTGATTAGAAAAAAGAAACAATCAGAAGAAAAAAAATTTTAACGGTGATAAAGAGTGACAGACGTAAAAAAAAAAAAAAAAACGTTAGAACTTCAACAAATTAGAACAGACGGTTAAAAACAAAACGACATCAACTACATACACTGTAATCATTCCCTCCACC
>JAMPIV010015952.1:0-281369 GCA_024509875.1 Oreohelix idahoensis
AATCCGACAAGACCAAAAAGATTGCGAACCTGTTTTTTTTTTTCTCTAAGGAATTTCTAGATTCAAGATCCTGGAGATAGTTGAATCCTCGGGCTTAAGAAAACCGCCTCCCACTTTGTGACCAAGAAAAGAAATTTCAGTGAATCCTATTTGAGATTTAGAAGGTCTCGCAGTAAGATGATGGAGACGAAGAGTAGTCAACAAAGACTGAATTCCAAGAACATGTTCTTCCCAAGATTCACGGAAAAGGCAAATGTCATCAATGTAAGTGATGATGTCATCACGACTAGAGAAAAATTTTTCTCATCATACGATCAAAAGTCGCTGGAGCGTTGACGAGACCAAAAGACATAAAATTAAATTGGAACAATCCCAAAGGTGTAGCGAAAGCTGTATAAGGTTTGGCTCTGTCCGAAAGAGGAACTTGCCAATATCCTTTAAATCAAATTTACTGAAAAAGTTTGCTGTAGATAGCCTATCCAACAAAGAATCTAACACATGTACAGGCTCAGTATAGAAAATAGTATTAAAGTTTGCAACAGTCAAATCATAGTCCCATTATGGGAGCATTCTTCATAAAAAATGTATAACATTATTAGCCTCATCATAAGTAAAGATAGGAAACAAGACCTCTGTAAAGTTTCATGTCCACTGTACTGTAAAGTGTCAATCTGTAAAGATGTGTACATAGTTGTTGAGATCAGGCATGCTCCAGTCTACCCAGCTGTAAATGGGTAACTCACCCTAGTCCTAAGTTAGGGAAGGCAAAGGCAGCTGTAAACAGTAGTTTCCCTCTAAGGCTCCAGGGGAAGCAGGCCCTAAACTTGGTCACTTCAACCGACGCAGGATGGTGTAGATATGGGTAGAAGTGTAGAGTGTGATTACCGCGAATGGTGTACTGTTCGTGTGCTGACCAATATAACCACTCATACACTCGTGTCTACAAGGCACCAATGCAGACTGCTGGAATCTTTGTTTACTCAATTTATTCAGACGTACACACTGGGACATACGAGTACATCATGGTATGTTGACATATCAATTTGTAGGTATACATAGCAGATCTGAAGTCATGACACATTCAGAAATAATGGGCAGTACATCAAAAGTTCAATGTCATGATACATTATGGCCGCATCCCCTATCTGACTAAACGCGTCAGTGAAGGCGGATCGGTAAGTAACTAAAGTTGCTTTATGTTCATAGTTTATCATATTATGAAACCACGAAAGGGGTTTCTAGCAAGATTGAGATCTCCCTGTCACTGTCCGATAATAAGATACATGCCCCGTTCTTTGGACAGTGATCAAAAATATGATGACAGGAATGTAACATGGCCGCCTTCCTGAGTTGTCGCTCACTCATCACAGGAGGATATATCTAAGCCAAAGGTAATTTGGAATGTATAAGAATAAGTTCTTAAAGGGCCTGCATACAGCTCTACAGTAATCCAGTTCCTTCACATAGCCATACTGCCTGTATGGAAGCGCGTCATCTTCGTCGATACAAAGATGACCCCAGCGTTGCGAAGCACAAAATTCCAGCTAGGACTAACCGACATGAGATCATCAAAAATAGGGACTGGAATTACCTGGAGTCCGAATCATACATGGTACCGTACATTAGGAGAGTCTCTAACACAAACTCTAGTAGAGACACAATCTCCTACAGAAGAAAAACCACTTCATAAATCATTTTTACTGAAGAATCTACCAGCCCTTTGAAAAATGCGTACCCGCCATTATCACGGTACATCGGAACTCATCACGACTTGTCAAGACAACTCATACTTCCGCTAGACCGGAATAACAAGAATCTAGTCCCTCCTACCCATCCAAAATATACAATATAGGACTGATTCTACTTGTACTAATAATATGTAATACATATGAATTCAGGCCATAAACACAATAAGCAAATTAATATATTTTCTGGCCCTAAAAAATAAGTACAAACAGAAGCGCAATATCCTTGCGCCGGATCAATATCCAGAACGATTACTCCTATAATCAAAAGTGTGAATCAAACATGGATTCTCTCGCTTTTACCATAGACAGCATTTTCATACACAAATGAATGAATGTCTATATTTTCCCATATTAAATAGCCATATCGATTTTTGTAATATGTGCGTCAAAATATGCACGCAACAGATTACCACACCCCTCGGGAAAAAAAATGGTACATTTTTTTTTTGAAATACATCTAGGAGCAACATACAATAGGCTCACAACGCACCAATAACAATGCGCAGATGATAAGCATAAGTTTTATGACCTTAGAGAAAGTACTTCTCTAAGTATAAATATTTCCAGAGAGGTGTCACCAACGCATACTACAATATTAGCAATGACACAATTTCCACATTAGTTTATACATAAATTTCATCTAAGATATCTTAACATCATGATCATCAAAGACGAAAAACATTGAAAGATCAGCGGTGAATAAATATCAATGAACCGCTAAGTAGTGTTACAATCAATATATGATATTACATATGTGTACACATTTCAACATAGAAACAACTGTATCAAAGTTGTATAACAGTTATGAATCATGTGGGCATCTAGACAAAATATCTGCCATCACATTTTCTGACCCACGGATAGCTCGCACCGAAAAATGAAATGGCTGTAGAGCAATCGCGTATCGCGTTGATCTCGCGCTCTTCAGATTTTTACTCTGAATAGCCGTAAGAGCTTTCTGGTCAGTTTCCACAATGAAATGCGCGCCCAGAAGAAATCTTTGCAGTTTAAGGATTGACCAAACCATAGCCAATAATTCACGGTCTAGGACCGAGTAATTCTTCTCTGCGGCATTTAATTTCCGAGAAATATACATCACAGGATGCAGAGTTCCAGAGTACTCTTGCATTAGTGCAGCTCCAATCCCGGTGGATGAAGCGTCACTACGAAGAATAAATGTCTTATCCTTAGAAGGCAATACTAGGATAGGTGAAGTAGAAAACATAGTTTTAACCTTATCCAAAGAGGATTGACATTCTTGAGTCCAATGGACTACATTAGGAGACCCTTTCTTTAGCAAGGAAGAAAGAGGTGACATAATGGAGGACAGATTCGGATGAATCGTCCATAAAATTGTATTAGACCTAAGAGACTTCGTACTTGCTTTTTAGTCTTAGGAATAGAAATGTTAAGTATCTTACTTGTATTATGGTCTTCTGTTTTTAGGAACCCATGACCAACACGGTGTCCTAAGAAAGATATTTCGCTAAAACCAATACATGCTTTCGATGGTTTCGCTGTCAGGTTATGCTCGCGTAAGATAGACAATAGTTCATTTATACCATTATAGTGATCGTTCCAAGTATCACTGAAAAGACAGATGTCATCAAGATACGCAATGACATCTGAGCGATGAGATAGGATTCGACGCATCATGCGTACAAATGTTGCAGGGGCGTTCATAAGACCGAAAGGCATGAAATTCCATTGGAATAGACCCCTAGGCGTCGAAAAAGCAGTAAACGGTTTGGCGTGTTCGGATAGTGGAACTTGCCAATATCCCTTAGACAAATCGAGTTTAGTAAAGAAGTGAGAATTCGATAGTCTCGTAAGTAGCTCTTCTAGTAAAGGCATAGGTTCAGCATCAAATTTAGTCACTTGATTCAATTTGCGATAATCCACGCAAAGACGTATGTTATTGTCTTTTTTTCGTACTATAACCATCGGCGAAGAATATGCTGATGTGGATGGTTCAATAATTTTTAACTCTATCATCTCATCTAACTCTTTCTCTACCTGTGCTTGAAAATGTATCGGGATAGGATACGGTCTGACTCTTATAGGACTATGGTCAGTAAGAATAATGTCATGTTGAATGACATCAGTTTGACCAGGAATGTCAGTAAGGACATCCTGAAATTGTTCTAACATAGTAGAAACTTGTTTCTGCTCTCCTGGAGATAATTCTGGAGAAATTGCAACATCTTTCCATGATTCATTAGAGTGAAGAGGAATCATTGGAAAAGGTAAATTTACATCCGAGAAACTCGTTTCCTCATCCTGTATTACTGACAGAGATGAGTACTGTCCATGTTGGACTGGAAAATCGTCCGTTGCCTGGAAAACAGGTTGTAAATAATCAGGACGTTCATGGAATTCCGTGAGCATGTTGATGTGGAAGGTTTTACGCTTCCCGTCAATATCGACGATATAGTCAACATCGGAAACTTTTGATATTATATCGTACGGACCTTTCCAAGAAATGAGAAGTCTATTTTCCCTACAAGGTAGCAAGACAAATGCTTTGTCACCTGGACAAAGTTGTCGCAAACATCTCTTTTTATTGGCAAATTCCCTTGCCTTCTGTTTCGCAAATTCAGAAGAAGCAGTTGCCAATTTGCATGCTTCAATAATCTTGTGTCTAAGTGCGATGACATATTCATAAGAGGATTTTGTGTCATCGACAATATTATCAGCAGTTATAAGATCATGAAGTAAGGACATAGGACCTCGCGGTTTCGCGCCAAAGACAAGTTCAAAGGGAGAAAATCCTGTATGTTCGTTGGCGACCTCTCTATATGCAAAGAGAGCCGCGGGTAAAACCCTATCCCAATCCTGAGGATGATCTTCTGTTATCTTACCTAGTAGGTTTTTCAGAGTTCTATTCAAACGTT
Organism: Oreohelix idahoensis; assembly: GCA_024509875.1. Taxonomy (NCBI): domain Eukaryota; kingdom Metazoa; phylum Mollusca; class Gastropoda; order Stylommatophora; family Oreohelicidae; genus Oreohelix; species Oreohelix idahoensis. The sequence continues at coordinate 4,643 of JAMPIV010015952.1, forward strand.
CCACCATCCCATTGGACATAGGATGATAAATACTACTCAGCGATCTCTCTATCTTCAGAGTCGACATTACTTGAGACATGGTATCCGATATGAGTTGGGTACCATGGTCGGATAATATTTCTGCTGGAAACCCCAGACGAGAAAATATTAACCAAAGAGCATCTGCGACATCAGCAGTAGTTATGCTCTTTAGAGGAACAGCCTCCGGCCAACGTGTGCACATATCAACACACGTCAAAATAAATTGGTGTCCTCTAGCAGACTTTATCTTAAATGGACCAATGATGTCTATCGCCATTTTTTGAAATGGCCGAATGGGAATGTCTGCAGCCTGAATAGGTGCATCATGGCGTGGACCTCTGGATTTAATCTCTTGACATACTTTACAAGATCGACAATAGATTCGTATGTCCTTATTCACAGCAGGCCAAAAGAAAGATTGAAGAACTCTAGCTTTAGTACGGGAAAAACCCATATGTCCAGCACACTGCGAATCATGAGCGTGCTGTAAGATTTTAACTCTCATATTTTTAGGCACAAGGATTTGAGAATGAATGGACTTAGCGGAGTCTTGTACCATACGTACAAGTACGCCATTCTTCATCGTAATCCAAGATTTACGATTTGTATCCTTATTCGGATCACCTTTTGTTGCCAGAGTAAAGAATTTCTTTAGAGTAGGATCATCTTCCTGCTGTTTGATAAAGGAATCGTGGGAAATCTCCAAGGGATCATCTTGGATCTGCGCATCATTATCTTCAGAATGTGAAGATTGTGGCATATTAAGAGCTTGAGCCCTAGTGATTACTGCATTAGCAGATTGCATATTAACATTTTCCCAATTAGAAATTTGCTGTGGAGTGCATTCTTTCACTCCATGAATGCGACCGATGATAAGATCAGCGATCGGATTCGGCAAGAGACATGCTTGCACCTCTCCTGTAAAGAAAGGCGTAGCAATATTGATAATGGCAGTGGAGTACTTCTCCAATGTGCCACCAAATGTTACACATTTGACTATATTGCCTGTAGCTCGAGAAGGATTTACGAGTGATTGCCTCACTCCAATGGTAGTGCACCCCGAATCGAAAAGAATTGATACCGGAGTACCATCTATTAGGCCCCTATTAAAGACAAGAGCACCCCTTCCATTATGCGCGATTGACGCATGGAGAGCGGGAAGCGGGTGACCGCAGCTTAAAGTAGAAACTGTGGTTGGATCGAATAATGTTTTGCATTGCGAACACTCAGATGCTCTAGCAAAATCGAAAGCGGAATTTGCTACACTATTGGAGTCTTTTTTATCATTATTCTGATTATCGGTGTCGTGGAACTCCTGTTGTGCAGAGTTAGCCTGGTAATAAGATTTACCATGTCTTTTGTGTTGTGATCTACCTCGGTTATAATTGTCTCTATAATTATTATTGCCTCTGTTATAACCCCTATTTGGGTTTGAATCATAATATTCATGATCATAATCATCATGCTCATTATATTGAGTATCCCTGTAATATTGTTTCTTTTGTCTCCATGAAGCACTTGGGTAGTTCCTATAGCTACTCCCTTTCCGAGAATTTCTAACATTATGGGTACCCCTCGCGTGTCGAGGACTATCAGCCCGATTCCAGTTCTTCGAAGCAGAACCCTGATTTGAGTGGTTATCTTGGTTTTGATACTTATTCCAATTAACCTTTTTATCAAATTTATTTTTAGCTCCTTGGAATTTGTGTAAGTAATTCTGATTATATTCTGTTGCCGAAGCAACTGGCATACTCTCTTTAATGTTAGAGTTACTAAGAATCATGTCAGGGTGTGCCGTGGCATACTGGTCACAATATTCTTCCATTTGCTTTATTGTACTAGGTTTACGCTCATGTAAGAACTCTAGGAATGATTTATTTACAGAAGACATGACCTTGTCTCTTAGCAATAAATCCGTAAGACCATCAAATGTTTTCTCTGTTTTGGATAATTCAATCCATCGTGAAAGTGTAATTCGTGCTTTTGAGATGAATTCTGAGAATTCTACACCTACCTCAGGTCTCATTGTTTTAAACAAAAGACGATAACCTTCCTCAGACAGCTGATATCTCTTTATCAAAGCTGCCCTAACAGCATCATAATTATCTTTGTCGGCCTCTTCAACAAAATATAACTTACTCAGAGACTCCCCTTTTAGATTTTCAGACAACTGATTCACATACTGTGATTTGTCAACATTATGAGATCGACAAGCCCGTTCAAATCTAGAAAGCCAAAATGTTATGTCATCACTGGTAGGGTTAAACGCTGGTACCTTGACCTTGTACACAAATGGTTTACCATTACCACCAGATGCCTGATTAACATTACTCATACATGTCAATTTTAATTTCTCTAATTCAAACTCATGTTCTCTTATTGCTTTTCTCTCTTCAGCTTCTCTATATAATCTTTTCTGTTCTGCAGGAGCTTCTCATTTCTTTTGCAGCAACTTCTAATTTCTTCTGTTCTGCAGCAACTTCTAATTTTTTTTTGTTCAGCTGCAGCAGCAGCAGCAGCTTCTAATTTCTTCTGTTCTGCATCAAATCTCCTTTCCTCCACTTGCATCTGCAATTTCTTTAGTTCAGCAGCAGTATCAGCTTCTTTTTCTAATCTTTTTTCTTCAGCTAGAGCTTTCCTCTCTTCAGCAGCAGCAGCTTCTAATTTTTTTTCTTCTATTTGAAGTTTTCTCTCCTCAGCCGCAGCTTTTTTTTCCTCAGCAGCAGCTTTTCTCTCCTCTGCAGCAGCTTTTCTCTCTTCAGCAGCAGCAGCAGCTTTTTTCTCTTCTGCAGCTAATGCTTTGTCATATTGAGCAACAGCCCATTGTTCTAAGTCTTTCCCAGTCTTATCAAGGGATTTTCCTTGTGCTATAAAGTAATCTAATGTAGACATTTTGTCTTCTTAAATCAGAAACCTGAAAAAGTAAATAAATTACCTTATTTCACTTTAATGGGAGACAAGTCTATACCATAGACTTAGTCTTAGTGAAAAACTTGAGTACCTGTGGAAAACAATAACTGTCTATCTCAAATACTGTGGGAGACAAGCCTTACAAAGGTCTTGTATACCTTAATGTAATCAATGATCACTTGAGTACCTGTGGAAAATAATATTTCTTATTCCAATCACTTTGGGAGACAAGCCTTACAAAGGTCTTGTACACTTTGTTTTATAACAATAATAATCATAAAGTACTGATCTGTACTATACTATAAGTGTATACAACTATACCTCCTATGTCATATGTCAACTAAAGACATTACAAAGGACAAACAAGAAAAGACAATCTGAAAACATTTGCAGAGATCAAATTAAATTAACTAGGAGAAATGAAAAAAATGATCACAGAATCTGTGATGATAACTGCAATAAGATAACAAGACAAATAACGCCACAGTGTATAGACATAAGGGTGTAAAGAAATCAAAAATAGAAAAGATTAGACTAACAAATGCAAACAAATCAAACAAAACTAAAGAACACAAAATTATTAACAAAAGCAACGAAGAAAAGAACACCTCATCACAACTAACAGAAATAGCAGCAAATTGTTGCTAACAAATTTCCAATTAAGAAAATGTGTACCTATAGAATACTAGTACCAGACCAATGTCACTCGGCATACCTTGTACTAGTCACACAGAACATAAACTAATTTAATACATAACAAATAACATGTAAACATAAATACATGTGAAACATAAATGCATATATAATATAATATATGTGTTGTGGATAGAATGTGTTGCAAAGTATGCTCAGATTTAATAAATTAGACTACCACTTTATTGAGTAATAGATTTGCTTTCTAACTATTACACTGTCCAATTTTTTTGAGCACATTAGAAGATCCACCGATGAAATTTGCACTTTATGTTCAACAATGCTCTTGTATTACAGCAGGATAAACAATCACTGGTTTAGAACACTGAGTGTATTGTGCCAAATGTCAACAAGTGCTGTCCCAGATATTGCTACACTTGTCAGAACAGGTCAAGCTGACATTGATTGTATAGCTGTCCTACTGGTGTTGATGTGGTCAAACAAATGTTCTTGTAACTGTAAAATGTGATTCTCAACACAAGACTGCGTAGGCTGGACCCAGGGATCTGGCTCACCACTGTAAAGTTTCATGTCCACTGTACTGTAAAGTGTCAATCTGTAAAGATGTGTACATAGTTGTTGAGATCAGGCATGCTCCAGTCTACCCAGCTGTAAATGGGTAACTCACCCTAGTCCTAAGTTAGGGAAGGCAAAGGCAGCTGTAAACAGTAGTTTCCCTCTAAGGCTCCAGGGGAAGCAGGCCCTAAACTTGGTCACTTCAACCGACGCAGGATGGTGTAGATATGGGTAGAAGTGTAGAGTGTGTTTAACGCGAATGGTGTACTGTTCGTGTTCTGACCAATCTAAACACTCATTCACTTGTGTCTACAAGGCACCAATGCAGACTGCTGGAATCTTTGTTTACACAGTTTATTGAGACGCACACACTGGGACATAACGAGTAAATCATGGGTAGGTTGACATATCAATTTGCAGGCATACATAGTAGATCCTATGTCATGACACATTCATAAATAATAGGTAGTACATCAATATCTTCCAATGTCATGATACATAATGGCCGCATCCCCTATCTGACTAAGCGCGTCAGTGAAGGCGGATCGGTAAGTAACTAAAGTTGCTTTATGTTCACAGTTTATCATATTGTGAAACCATGGAAGGGGTTTCTATCAAAATTGAGATCTCCTTGCCACTGTCCGAATAATAAGATACATGCCCCGTTCTTTGGACAGTGATTCAAAAATACAATGACAGGAATGTAATATGGCCGCCTTCCTGAGTTGTCGCTCGCTCGCTCACAGGAGGATATATATAAGCCAAAGTTACTTTGCAATATAGATGCATAATTTCATAAAGTTCCTCCATACAGATCTACCGTAATCTAGTTACCTCACGTAGACATAATTACAGTATGGAGCCCGTCATCTCCGTCGATACAAACTTGACCCTAGCGTTGCGAAGCACAAAATTCCAGCTAGGCCTAACCGACCTGAGATCATCAAAACAGGGACTGGAATTACCTGGAGTCCGAATCATACATGGTACCGTACATTAGGAAAGTCTCTAACACAACTCTAGTAGAGACACAATCTCCTATAGAAGAAAAACCACTTCGTAAATCATTTTTTACTGAAGAATATACCAGCCCTGGAAAAATGCGTACCCGCCATTGTCACGGTACATCGGAACTCCTCACGACTAGACAAGACAACTCCTACTTCCACTAGAGCGGTGTAACAAGAATATAGTCCTGCCTACCCATCCAAAATATACAATATAGGACTGATTCTACTTGTACTAATAATATGTAATACATATGAATTCAGGCCATAAACATAATAAGCAAATTAATCTATTTTCTGGCCCTAAGAAATAGGTACGGACATGGGTGTCATATCCATGCGCCGAATTAATATCAAGAACGATTACTCCTATAATCAAAAGGGTAAAACAATTATGGATTATCTAGCCTTCCCCATAGACAGCATTTTCATACACAAATGAATGAATGTCTATATCTTTTCCATATTAAATAGCCATATCGATTTTTGTAATATGTGCGTCACAATATGCACGCAACAACCTCCCGTACATGAACAGTGGGAAGAATACATTCACGTCCCTGTATATGAACAAGTATGAAGTTATTATGTTCTGCAAATGGTGTAACACGACTTGTAGCCCCTGAAGAAAGAAACAATATTGTTAATGCCGCCACACTAACCAATGCAGTGGCCAGTACATACCACATGAAATCAGGGTATGTCAGCATCTGAAAGAAAAAATGTGAAGTAATATTAATATCCTTGAAGTTCCTAAATGAAAAGGGAGAACCATATAATAAAAAGACAATGGAAAGAAGGAAAATAAGCAGCCAAATATACAGATTTGACTGCAGAGTATATGACCAAAGTTAACTTGACACATGATCAACATCTTCATCATCAATGCTAGGTATCACATCATCACAGATGGATGTGGTGGGACCCACATCAGCAGCATCCAGTGATTCACTCTAGTCAAAATAGTCATCTGATGATTCCTCATTAGTTTGGAGATCATCAAGGGACTCCTCAATGATGGGAGGAAGAAATTTTGTATTATCAATATCACCATCCCTAAAAAATGTTACTCTGATGCCGATCATGTGACCGTGCATGCATCTGCTTAACAGCATGTGCTCTGGTAGTATCAACCCTGGCAGTATACACATGTTGTTGTTCCCAATATAAAACATCATCATTGGTGCATTCATGAAGTCCAGGGATATTCCCTAAAATTATCTCAGCAACTGGTTTTGACAAGAGACATACTAGAGTCTTTCCTGTAAAATAAGGAGTATATACAAATACTTCTGCAGTTGGATAATATTGAACTGTGCCCCTGAATGTGATGCACTGGACTTCTTCACCTGTGTAATCTGCAGAGTCCACTAATGATCTTCGCACCCCTACAGTGAAGGATCCAGTGTCCCTGAGCACTGAAACAAGTTGGTTGTTTATAAAACCTTTATCGAACACCACTGATCATGTCCCATTATAAAAGGACATGACTGGCAAAGGGTGGCCGCACAGGAGCCTATGAACTGCCTCTGGCTGAAACAAAGAATTACATTCAGAACAATTAGTACTATTGGATAAGTCCACACTACATGCTTTTGCATGAGAAGCAACATTGTTATTTTGGACTGTATTATTTTCACTTTGATGCACAACTGCATTGGAACGTTCAGGATTTCTAGAACGTCGAATTTTATTGTTCTGTTGAGAACTCTTGTTGTTGTAATATTTACATTGTTTCCATAGAATGACCTGTGTCCTCTGTTTGATTGGAAATTGTATCCACCTCTGTTCCAATCCCTGTTAGGTCTGAAAGAGGATTGTTGAGGTATATATCCATCATCATATGGTTGGAAATTCCTTTGAGGTTGCTGTGACCTATTGTTAAAATTATACCTCCCTCTGAAAGATCCAGTATTATTATCTCGATGCAATCGAAAATTTATGTCCATGCTATATGATCTTTGTCTGTGTGGATTTGACATTATAGTTCTAGCTGATGCCACTGGCAATGGATCCTTTATGTTAGTTCTGCTAAGATTTCTTCCAGGATATGCAATTTGGTACTGTCGTCCAAGACTTTCCAAAGCAGATAATGATTCAGGCTTTCTATCTTGCAAAAATGACAAAACGTCACCACTGACTGAAGACAGCACTTTGTCTCTTAAAATTAAGTCAGCCAGCCCATCAAAAGTTTTATCAATCTTTGATAAATCAACCCATCTAGAAAAGCAAAGCTTAATGGATGAAATAAATTCAGCAAAATCCTTGGCTGTATCAGGCAACAATGATTTCAGTTTCAATCTGTATCCATTTTCCTCCAGTTGATATTTTGTTAGCAATAAAGCCTTCATAGCATCATAATCATTTCTAGTATGATCATCCATGATTTAGACTGCAGTAAGAGCCTCACCAACTAATAAACTCATTAACCTGCTGGGCCATGTAGCTCTATCAATCTTGAACTCTTGGCAACATGTTTCATATCTATTTAAAAAGCATGAAATATCGTTTATATTGGGAATAAATTTGGGCAAATTTAATTTAAAAGTATAAGCATGGTCTTTCTTTCCAGCTTCTTCACCTGCTGGATTCACGTGTTTATGTTCAATTTTTAATTTTTCCAACTCAATTTCTGTCATCTTTTGAGCATAGGCTAATTTCCTCTCCTCAAATCCATATTCTCTTCTTTTATTCTCTTGTTCTAATTCTTCTTTTCTTTTTATTTCATCCCTAGCAATGATTCTCTCATCTCATGCTATGTTCTCTAACCTCTTCACTTCCTTTGCATGCTCAGTGAGTGCAAAGGTTTTTAAAGCTTCTCCCTCCATACCATATTCCTTTCCAAGCTTAGTAAAATATTCCAGGGTAGCCATAGTTCACTATTAATGTGGCTTCAAATTATCCAATAATAATTTAATTAATATATATTTGCAATATGTGATCAATATCACCACCACATTTTTCACCAATCAATATCAATCAACTGCATTGAACTATAGATGGTACATTAGGAGCAAAAAAAAAAAAATAGCAATACGAACAGCTTACATGAGAACAGCAGAAAGAGCCAAAACAAGAAAATACTAATGCATAAACCAAGGCAGAAATTTCTGAACTATAGAAAAATGAAAAAAAAAATTGGCTCTACTACACTTATGACAATACAAGCATAATTTCACAACATATAATACATCTAATAAATGAAGGATAGCAAGATGAGAGGAACAAATTTACAAATAATAATGGAGAGTAAACCAAATAAAATACAATGAACTTGACAACAAATACAAATTTACAAATAAACAGGGTTCTGCCATCTTTTGAGCATAGGCTAATTTCTTCTCCTCAAGTCCATGTTCTCTTCTTTTATTCTCTTGTTCTATCTTGTATCCAAGCAATTAAGACTGAACATCCTCTGGAATATAAGTAAGTAGTAGCCAGAAATATCTCCTCTGCTATGTCAGGTCTACTACATTCTCGTAAGTTTCTAAGTGCTTTAATTGTTGAAAGAGAGTCAGTTAAAACTGTTAGTTTTTTGGGAGGGTTATTAGAGAATATTTCTAGTGCTTTTAGTATTGCCACCATCTCTGCAGTGAAAATGGATGTATTTTCCGTGATGCTATATTCTTTTGCCATTTTCCATATGGAATATATATTCCTATCCCCAATTTGCCATCCCCTCCCTTGGATCCATCTGTGTACACAATAATGCTGTCTTTTGATATTTGTTGTATATATTTATTGGCTGTGTATGTAATTCTTGTCCTAGTCACCTGTTTGTAACTGTGGCTGACGAAGGGTAAAACCCGAAATGTCCCTTGTTTCATGTGAACCGTTAATTTGTAGAACTGATTCAATACCGTTTTATTGGTTTATATACTTATACATACTCAGAAGAGCGTTTCGTTTCTATTTCTATTACCAGTTATTGGTGGTACCAGCAGAAAGGACCATTTCTGGCACAAGCAGGGACAAGCGGTTTGCGCACTGATTCCGTACGTAAGATCTATTGAAAGATGCAAGGGCCGACCGCTGTGTCCGTATGATCTTTTAAAAGACCCTGAATTATTTCGTTGTTTCTTTCCACTCTGATATTTTAAACTGCCCGGAATTTATCTCGAACGGAAGTAAACACAAAACTGTGCCAAATTCCACGTGTACGAGTTTGGAGGGAATTTTACACATTTATCTTCATTTTTATTCGTGTTTTGTCGTAACACCATAATGGCCGAAAACACACAGGAAAAAAATGGACTGACATCGACACGTCCTGTTGATAAGGGTGGATTTGAGCTGAAGTGGTAACTTGCCACCCTTATCGACACCTGGTATTAAAGTGTAAGATGTAGGTGTCTTCTCTGATTTAGGATGTTGCTGTGTATGTGGTAGTGGAACAGTTCACAGGGTTATCACACAGGCAACATGACGTGTAGAGTCATAGAAAGGGTAACTTCGTTGTATAAGTTTCTTCCATTTATTGCACGCCACAAAACAGTCATGATACTTATGACATCAACATAGTTAACGAGTTCAGCAAGATGATATGGCACATTGAAAACAATTTCTGTAGTCAGCAATGACAGCTGTTGTATATATGCGTCATAAGACATCACAGTTCAATAGATTCAGAAATTCATAAATCATAGAGTTCTAGTTCGTGAAGCTGTATAAATAATAATAATTTCTATAACTTCTGCAACAGTGTCAGCTACAGATCTTCAATGTTCATAAACAATAATAAATGCTCCCATTCTGATGCTAGCAGATCAGTTGTATACAATAAGTCCGTTCACTGTCTGCACGTGAATAGCATACATGGGCTACAGGTCAGCTCGACCTTTATAATGTTCCTAAGTCTAACCATCTGACTTGGACGTGATCTCTGATATAACGAATCCTGGAACACAGACAATAGTCTTGTTGGTCTAGAGCGACCCATATATATTTAACTAGTTCAGGTATAAAGATACCGGTGACTTAATCCTAGTCAAAGTACCTCTCCATTTTGCATCACACAGGCGAGCAAATAGGCGACAAAATGACGAACCTCTAGATGATAGCATAAAGTTCGATACAAGAGGAATTACCTTATTTCGGAAAATCAACCATGAACATATGCCTCCAGGCAGGCGTGAATAATACTGGGAAATAGTCTAGTTAGCTAACTAACTCACAAAGATCATGTATTTCCCTCAGAGAATCACAAGACGCAGTTGCGTCTGCTCGCTTCTTAAACCATTTCTAAACTCCCGAACTGGGCGGAACACACAGAACGAACTCCCAGCTTTTGACATGCGCAGAACGACAATCTCTGAGTTGCCGTTCACAATAAGACGATTCTAAGAACATTCGAGATAAAAGTCTTACACAGTCGCGCCTTTTATGGTCATGAAAAGAAGCGTTAAGAAAGGTTTCAGACATCTACCATAGTTGACTGGTACTACCAAATAAGGAGATGTGGTCACGCTTCGTTCAAGAAATTATAGACCGAACGTGTCTCTATACAAGAGAAGGCAAACTCCTAAAAAATTGTAGTCTCGATAACTCGGATTATGTCCCTTTGACCATAGAAAACATAATACACACTTCAGTCAAAAAAATGATCATACATATGAAAAATGTTTATACAAACGAAAAATAATAATGATCCGTGCGTAACATTACCGCACCCTCCCTGGAAAAAAAAAATGAAACATTTTTTTTTTAAATCCTGGAGCCGGAAAAAATCTAGGCTCCTAACGCACGTATGATGCGTGGATATATACCTAACAAATTAGCTCAACGCATGGAGCGACACTGAGATCATATCTCAGATCCTTAGAGAAAAAATTTATCTAAGTATACGCTGATATATTCCAGGAAGGTGCCACCAACACACGCCACAATGATGGCAACAACATAATGACAATCAAATTATTCTCATACCAATATATGAAATTAAATATATTATGTGTTATCATACAATGTGTTGCAAATAGCGGTGTAATTTACTAATATACCGCACTATATTATTACATTATATAAAGTAACAGTAATTAATAAGTAATACATGTGTTGATCTTCGGTGACATAAAACATTCAATAGAAGAAGATGTGGACATCATCCGCTCCCAATGTAGGACAGGACTTGATATCCTCAAAGTTCCACAATGGACATAAACTCGCAGACTTCAATGATGTGCTGCGAAAATATCAATAACACAAATCTTAAAGACAACTGGTAAATTTCTTAATACAATCCTGAAAATAATTTATTTAAATGTGGCCGAGTGATCTTTTGGCCCGTATATCACTAACTAAGCCTTCTTAGATAATTACATGGTACAATGTTATAAATTTCCCTCAAAAAAAAAGTGAGACAAAATCTACTAACATGTCATTATAACATTGGACTGTATATCAGGAAATATATATATATGACAGAAGAATCATGTGGAATCGTGTGGACATCTGGACAGAATGTCTGCCATTACATTATCCGAACCACGGATAGCTCGAACCGAGAAATGAAATGGTTGAAGAGCTATGGCATAACGAGTGGACCTCGAGCTCTTCAAGTTTTTGCTCTGAATAGCAGTAAGCGCTTTCTGGTCGGTTTCCACAATGAAATGTGCGCCTAGAAGAAATCTTTGTAACTTCAGAATAGACCATACCATAGCCAATAACTCACGGTCTAAAACCGAGTAATTCTTTTCTGCAGCGTTTAATTTCCTAGAGATATACATCACCGGATGCAAAGTATCAGAATACTCCTGCATTAGTGCTGCCCCAATCCCTGTTGACGAGGCGTCACTTCGAAGAACAAAAGTCTTCTCAATAGTAGGTAACTTAAGAATAGGTGGAGATGAAAATAGGGCTTTAACCTGGTCCAATGAGGATTGACATTCTTTAGACCAGCGGATCAGATTAGGCGACCCTTTCTTCAATAAAGTAGAAAGCGGTGCCATAATGGAGGACAGATTCGGAATGAATCGTCCGTAGAATTGAATCAAACCTAATAGACTCCTTACTTGTTTCTTCGTCTTAGGGACCGAAATGTTAAGTATTTTTGAAACATTGTGGTCCTCTGTCTTTAAAAGACCATGACCAACCCGATGACCTAGGAAAGAAATCTCGCTAAATCCTATAAAGGCTTTAGAGGGTTTTGCAGTCAAGTTATACTCGCGAAGAGTAGACAGTAATTCGTATAAACCCAAATAGTGATCTTCCCAAGAATCACTGAATAGACAGATATCATCTAGGTATGCTATGACATCTGTACGATATGCGAGAATTCGCCGCATCATGCGTACGAATGTAGCAGGGGCGTTCATAAGACCAAAAGGCATGAAATTCCATTGGAATAAACCCCTAGGTGTAGAAAAAGCTGTAAAAGGTTTGGCACGTTCAGTTAGCGGGACTTGCCAATAACCTTTAGACAAATCTAGTTTGGTAAAGAATCTAGAATTAGAAAGTTTATTGAGTAGCTCTTCTAATGAAGGCATAGGTTCAGCATCGAACTTCGTAACTTGGTTCAATTTGCGATAATCTACGCAAATGCGAATGTTATTATCCTTCTTTCGAACAATAACCATAGACGAAGAGTATGCTGAAGTGGATGGTTCAATGATTTCCAAACGTATCATTTCATCCAACTCTTTTTCGACTTGAGACTGGAAATGGATAGGTATTGGATATGGTCTGACTCTGATAGGATTGTGATCAGTTAGCACAATGTCATGTTCTATGACATGTGTGTGTCCCGGGATGTCTGTAAGAACATCCTGAAATGTTTGCAACATCGAAGAAACTTGTCGATGTTCCTCAGCGGAAAGATTTGGAGAAACGGTCACGTTTTTCCAAGATTCCGTAGAATAAAGTGGGACCATAGAAAGAGGAAGATTGACATCAGAAAAAGTAGTTTCCTCATCCTGTATAACTGACAGAGATGAGTACTGACCATGAGTTGCTTGTGAATTGTCCGTAGCCTGGAAAATAGGCTGCAAATAGTCAGGTCTTTCATAAAATTCTGTGAGCATATTTATGTGGAAAGTTTTATGCTTTCCATCAATATCGACAACATAGTCGACATCAGAAATTTTGGAGACTATTGCATATGGACCTTTCCATGCAATTAGAAGTCTGTTCTCCCTTGAAGGAAGTAGAACGAGAGCTTTGTCACCTGGACAAAGTTGTCGTAGACATCTATTCTTATTTGCAAACTGCCTTGCCTTTTCTTTAGCAAATTCTGAAGACGAAGTTGCTAGTTTGCATGCCTCGATGATCTTTTGCCTAAGAGCAATGACGTACTCATAAGAAGATTGAGTCTCATCGCTAATATTATCGGCAGTGATTAGATCGTGAAGTAAAGACATAGGGCCGCGCGGTTGCGCGCCAAAGACAAGTTCAAAAGGGGAAAACCCCGTATGTTCATTGGGGACCTCTCTATACGCAAAGAGAGCCGCGGGTAAGACCCTGTCCCAATCCTGAGGATGATCCTCAGTTATTTTACCAAGTAAAGTTTTCAGAGTCCTATTTAAACGTTCGACCAACCCATTAGACATTGGGTGATAGATACTGCTGAGAGACCTTTTAATGTGTAGCATAGACATTACCTGTGACATAGTGTCTGATATAAGTTGAGTGCCATGGTCTGACAATATTTCTCCGGGAAAACCCAAGCGAGAAAATATCAGCCAAAGAGCGTCTGCGATATCAGCAGTTGAGATGCTCTTGAGAGGTATTGCCTCTGGCCAACGTGTGCACATATCGACACATGTAAGGATAAATTGATGTCCTCTAGCCGACTTAATTCTAAAAGGACCGATAATATCTATTGCCATTTTTTGAAAAGGGCGAATAGGAATGTCAGCAGCCTGGATAGGCGCAGCATGTCGTGGTCCTTTAGATTTGACCTCCTGACATACTTTGCAAGAGCGACAGTACATTCGTATGTCCTTGCTCACAAATGGCCAAAAGAAAGCCGCAAGAACCCTCGACTTTGTACGGGAAAAACCCATATGTCCAGCACATTGCGAGTCATGAGCATGTTGCAATATTTGCAATCTCATGCTCTTAGGCACAAGAATTTGTGAATGAGTGGACGTAGTCGAGTCTTGTACCATACGTACAAGTACGCCGTTCTTCATAGAAATCCAAGATTTCCTATTAGTGTTCTGATTAGGATCACCTTTTTTTGCTAGAATGAAGAATTTTTGTAAAGAAGGATCTTCTTCTTGCAATTTGATAAATGAGTCACGTGTAATAGTCAAGTGACTATCTTGGTCATTTACTTCATCATTATTAGTTAATGAAGTTTGAGGTGGATCCAGAGCATGTGCTCTTGTGACCACCGCATTGGTAGCTTCAATGTTTTGCTCTTCCCAAACAGCAATCTGCTGTGGGGTACATTCCCTAACTCCGTGAATACGACCAATAATAAGGTCCGCAATAGGGTTTGGAAGTAGACACGCGTGGACCTCTCCCGTGAAGAAAGGAGTAGCAATGTGTATTATAGCAGTAGGATACTTTTCTAACGTGCCACCAAATGTGACACATTTGATGACTTTTCCTGTAGCACAGGATGGATCTACAAGAGATTGCCTAACGCCGACAGTAGTACATCCAGAATCAAACAACACTGAGACTGGATTACTATTTACTAGCCCCTTATGTAATATAAGAGAACCTCTCCCATCATGAGCAACATTAGCAGGAAGAGCGGGCAAAGGATGACCACAGCTTAGAGTACTAACGGTTTTCGGATCAAATAAAGTACTGCATTGGATACATTTATTTGCCCTACCAAAATCAAAAGATGAGCATCCGATAGCATTATGGTCTTTATCATTATTAACCTGTTTATCTGCTCCCTGAGATTCTTGTTGAACAGAGTTTGTCTGTTGATATCTTTTTCTCTTATGTTGCGATCTACCGCGACCATTATTGCCTCTGCAATTATCATTAAAGTCCCTACTGTAATTTTTATCCTGGTTTGAGTTCCAGTTTCCATAACTGTCATTACTATCTCTATGCTGTTGAGAACCTCTATTATCTTGGTATTGAGGTCTCTGCATAAAATATTTCCCTCTATACCGATTACCTTTGTGAAAATTTCTAAAGTTAACCGGAGTAGAATAACGTGTAGTATTAGGTTGTCTCCAGTTCTGGGAAGAAGAATCACCCTGGAATTGATCACTATGGTTCTGGGCATAATTACGATTACTCTTTTTATTGAAATTTTTCTGGCTACCCTGAAATTTACGCATAAAATTTGGGCCATAAGGTGCTGCCGAAGCAACTGGCAGACCTTCTTTCACCTTAGAGTTACTAATGGTTATGTGCGGATGCGCAGTAACATACTGGCTACAGTATTCTTCCATTTCTTTTATGTTTTTAGGCTTACGCTCATGAAGAAAAGATAGAAAAGCTTCATTAACAGAAGACATAACCTTATCTCTAAGTAGTAAATCCATAAGAGCTTCAAATGTATTTTCTGTCTTAGACAACTCAACCCATCGTAAAAAAGTAAGACGGATGCCTGAGATGAATTCAGAGAATTCAACTCCAGTTTCTGGTAACATGGTTTTAAATTTAAGACGATATCCGTCCTCGTTAAGTTGGTACTTCTTTAACAATGCCGCCCTGACAACCTCATAGTTGTTTTTGTCAGGCACATCTACCATACTCAACAAAGTCAAAGCATCACCTCTAAGTATCTTGGACAGATGATACACATATAATGTTTTATCTATATTATGCACATTACATGCACTTTCAAATCTATCTAGATAAAATGTTATATCATCGATTGAGGGATTAAATGCTGGTAGATTAAGCTTGAAATCCTTAGCATTAGTCTTATTTGACACCTTATTTGCATCATTAGCATTACCAGTGTTCAATAACTTTAACTTCTCTAACTCTAAAGCTAAGACTTTTTCATCATGTTCCATTTTTGCTTTTCTCTCATCAGCCTCTCTTTGTAACCTTCTTTCTTCAGCCTCAGCCTGTAACTTTCTTTCTTCAGCCTGGGCCTGTAACTTTTTTTCTTCAGCCTCAGCCTGTAACTTTCTTTCTTCGCTTCTTTTTCAAGTCTCTTATTTTCAGCTTCTTTTTCAAGTCTCTTATTTTCAGCTTCTTTTTCAAGTCTCTTATTTTCAGCTTCTCTTTTTTGTTTTTCCATTTCCATTTGAAATCTTTTTTCCTCCACCTGCATCTGCAGTTTCTTTTGTTCTATTTCAGCCTCTATTCTCTTTTGTTCAGTTTGTTCTTTCATTTTCTTTTCTTCCGACTTCAATGCCTTGGCATATTGAACAGTCGCAAATTCTTCTAATTTATCACCTGTCTTCCCAAGGGCTTTACCCTGCTCAATAAAGTACTCAAATGTAGACATGATGTCTAAAATGTGAGTACAGAACCTGAAATAATTAATTATCTTATTTCAATGTTAAATAGCAACAAGACTTAATAAAGTGCTTGTATAATCTCTATGTTGAACCCAATCTCTGTGGGAAACAGGAGTTGACACCAACTTGTATTATCAAATGTATAATAATATCACAAGTCACCTCTTAATTAACAGTGCACTACCCAAATCAGTGCATAACCATCAGTTATTTATCATAACTGCACTACAATAGTGCATAAGCAAAAAACACCAGTTAGTTATGATAAGTGCACTATAGACCAATAGTGCATGAGCATATATTAACAATAGTGAAAGCTAACTATGCAAGAACTATGTAAACAATAACAAGACAATGTAAACAATAACAAAGGTCACCAACAATGTAAACAATAACAAAGATCAAAGTCAATGTAAACAACAACAAAGATCAGAGTCAATGTAAACAACAACAAAGATCAGAGTCAATGTAAACAATAACAAAGATCAGAGTCAATGTAAACAATCAACAAAGATCAAACAATACGAAAACATTCGCATAAGTCAAATACACAAACAGCAAAACTAAAAAGAAATATGCGAAGATATGACTAACAAATGACGCTACAGTGTATACACAAAAATATACGTAAAGAACTGAATAATAGCAAAGGGGAGACCTACAAATACAAACAATCGAAATCGAAACTAAAAAACACAAAGAAAGAGAGAAAAGAAAAAAGAAAAAAAATATATATATACAAGAAACAAAAATAAAGCACAACTCGTCACAACTAAACAGATATAGCAACGATTGTCGCTAGCAAATTTCACTGTAGGAAATTCGCACAGTCCCTAACGAAAACGCTAACAGTAGAACCTCTGTGACGTGGTATCTTCTACTGAAAGACACCGCCCAACCGAGAAAACCCGCTGAAATATAAACATATAAATATACAAATAACAAATAACATATAACATATAAACATGTATCATGAAAACAATAGGAGAAAGTGTGAAAGTACAGAAGGCTCAGTTAGAACATAAGGGCACAGTTCACAAACAAAACAGGCCACTTAACTTCTATAAATCCAGCGTCAGCACGGTGCAGAACAGGATGTAATCAGCATTCTGAGGATAATGATCCAACGTTGATTAACTTCTGCTCCCATAAACAGCCATGACGAAGGAAATGAGCTTCTAATACTGCAACAGTTGTTACGGCACTTGACCTTCTGAATCTTCTAAATTGATTTAACCGGCACTTGACCTTCTGAACCCGCAACAGTACCCCTGAGACCGGAACAGTTGTTACGGCACTTGTCCTTCTTTTCACCAGATCAGGAAATCCATTCGCTCGGTACTTGTCCTTCTAATTTTACATAAACTTCAATATTGCCGAGCAGCGCCGGGTAGTTTCAAAATCAGCAACTGTCAGAAAATCCGGATACTTTCAATAAAATTTCTTGTAAGGTGGTAGTTGATGCTGTAGTTGTATCTAGTATGATGATGATGTCTGGGTTTGCTGACCCCCTTGATAGCTGGAATCAGAGTGAACCAACCTATGGCCACCAAAAATGATATGGTGCGCCAAAATATCAGATGATAGAACCAGCTCTGGCCACCAAAAATGATATGGTGCGCCAAAATATCAGATGATAGAACCAGCTCTGGCCACCAAAAATGATAAGGGTGGATTTGAGCTGAAGTGGTAACTTGCCACCCTTATCGACACCTGGTATTAAAGTGTAAGATGTAGGTGTCTTCTCTGATTTAGGATGTTGCTGTGTATGTGGTAGTGGAACAGTTCACAGGGTTATCACACAGGCAACATGACGTGTAGAGTCATAGAAAGGGTAACTTCGTTGTATAAGTTTCTTCCATTTATTGCACGCCACAAAACAGTCATGATACTTATGACATCAACATAGTTAACGAGTTCAGCAAGATGATATGGCACATTGAAAACAATTTCTGTAGTCAGCAATGACAGCTGTTGTATATATGCGTCATAAGACATCACAGTTCAATAGATTCAGAAATTCATAAATCATAGAGTTCTAGTTCGTGAAGCTGTATAAATAATAATAATTTCTATAACTTCTGCAACAGTGTCAGCTACAGATCTTCAATGTTCATAAACAATAATAAATGCTCCCATTCTGATGCTAGCAGATCAGTTGTATACAATAAGTCCGTTCACTGTCTGCACGTGAATAGCATACATGGGCTACAGGTCAGCTCGACCTTTATAATGTTCCTAAGTCTAACCATCTGACTTGGACGTGATCTCTGATATAACGAATCCTGGAACACAGACAATAGTCTTGTTGGTCTAGAGCGACCCATATATATTTAACTAGTTCAGGTATAAAGATACCGGTGACTTAATCCTAGTCAAAGTACCTCTCCATTTTGCATCACACAGGCGAGCAAATAGGCGACAAAATGACGAACCTCTAGATGATAGCATAAAGTTCGATACAAGAGGAATTACCTTATTTCGGAAAATCAACCATGAACATATGCCTCCAGGCAGGCGTGAATAATACTGGGAAATAGTCTAGTTAGCTAACTAACTCACAAAGACCATGTATTTCCCTCAGAGAATCACAAGACGCAGTTGCGTCTGCTCGCTTCTTAAACCATTTCTAAACTCCCGAACTGGGCGGAACACACAGAACGAACTCCCAGCTTTTGACATGCGCAGAACGACAATCTCTGAGTTGCCGTTCACAATAAGACGATTCTAAGAACATTCGAGATAAAAGTCTTACACAGTCGCGCCTTTTATGGTCATGAAAAGAAGCGTTAAGAAAGGTTTCAGACATCTACCATAGTTGACTGGTACTACCAAATAAGGAGATGTGGTCACGCTTCGTTCAAGAAATTATAGACCGAACGTGTCTCTATACAAGAGAAGGCAAACTCCTAAAAAATTGTAGTCTCGATAACTCGGATTATGTCCCTTTGACCATAGAAAACATAATACACACTTCAGTCAAAAAAATGATCATACATATGAAAAATGTTTATACAAACGAAAAATAATAATGATCCGTGCGTAACATTTTTATTCGTGTTTTGTCGTAACACCATAATGGCCGAAAACACACAGGAAAAAAATGGACTGACATCGACACGTCCTGTGTGTCTAACGGCTTTACAGGCCAGAGACTTGTTACAAAGTGTAATGGATAGCGAAAGTGAGACTAAATATTCGTCTTCTGATAATGACTTTGAAGGGGTTTCTAGCGATTCTGACGAATCCATAGACATCAACTCACAATCAGCAGACAAGGGGGCATCTTCCCAACCAGGTCCCAGTGGTAATGCAACAAAAAGGAGGAAGACAGAGTCTGAACCTCCTAAATCTACATGGAGAGAAGTAAAGGACGGCGCAACCTGTAATTCGTTTAGATTTGTGCCACACAAGACACCAGGTGTTCATGCTAACCTAAGTGAGAGCTCTACACCGTTAGACTGTCTCAGAGCTCTATTGACTGATGATTTCCTTCAGCTTTTCTGTCACTCAATAAATGAATATGCATCATATAAATGCATGATAAATAATTCACACAAAAGAAGATCTGTTTACTTAAACTGGACACCAGTTACTATTTATGAGCTTATACAATTTTTAGCAGTTCTTATTGCAATGGGAATTGATATTCGCCAAGCATCAAACACTACTGGTCGAGAAAAGAAATATAGTGTTCAAAGAAGAAACGCATAGCTACTGAAGGCACACACAAAGCCATAATTTTGACATTCAATAACTTTTTTAATTTAATGAGTTAATTGTTCAAATTGCACACACGAATACCTTAGAGTTCAACCAATCAATTGACAGTTGTTTTGCATCTGGGTCACGAGAGTTTTTTGGCGTACGGGCTTTCCCGTTAGTATGGTGTGTGGCCTCCTCTTGCATCGATCAGCGACTGGCATCTCCTGGGCATGGATGCGATCAGACGTCTGATGTGGGCCTGGGGGATGGCTGCCCACTCTTCTTGGAGTGCCTGGAACAGATCACGACGATTGGCTGGAGCAACGTCTCGGCGACAAACACGTCTATGCAGCTCATCCCACAGGTGCTCAATCGGACTCATGTCTGGAGACAGGGATATCCAGGGAAGGGTGAGAATGTTGTTGGCAGTCAGGAACTGCGTGGTCAACCGTGCACAATGGGGTCTGGCGTTGTCCTGTTCAAACAGACCTTTGGGCAGCCAAAAGTGGAAGGACATGGGGTCGAAGAATTTCATTGACGTATCGTTGCGCATTCAAGCCTCCTTCAATGTGCACCAATTGACTCCTTCCGTTGTAACTGATCATTCCCCACACCATTGCCCCTCCACCACCGTGCGGCGGAGCTTCATCAACGCAATTTTGGGCAAAACGTTCATTTCGCCTACGGTAGACCCTACTCCGTCTATCATGACGCTGCAACAAAAAGAAAGATTCGTCACTAAACCAGACACGTCTCCGTTGATTGTCAGCTGCCCAGGGACGATGCTGGTTGGCCCAAAGAAGTCGATTTTGGCAATGGCGGCGCGTAAGGACAGGTCCTCGGTGAGGTCGTTGTGCCCAAAGTCCAGCGTCATGCAGTCTATTCCGGACAGTTTGATCAGATACATGACGTCCTGCAGGCAATGACTTGGCAGTTGAGGAAGCTGTTGTAAACCTGTCTCTGAGGTGACGAAGCCGAATAAAGCGATCCTCCGCTGCTGTTGTCACTCTGGCTCGTCCACTGCGATGCCGGTCTTCAACTGAGCTAGTGGCTTGGAACCGGTGCCAAAGTCGACTGATGGTACTCTGATGCACGTTTAGATGCCTAGCAACCTGACTTTGACTTTCGCCTGCATGCCGTCGGCCAATAGGAATTTTCCTTAAATTTATCGATAGAGACGCCATAAATGTCTGCTTGAAAATAAACTGAATTTTTTTTGTGTAGCGTTATCCTTTTATAGGGTTTCAGTTGCGTAGTCAGTGAATAGTTTTCACCCCAAATTTAGTTGCTTTCACGTGCGCGCAACATGAGCTGTGGTCAAAAATTGCGTCATAAACACTATTGACCACTGCGTTGTAACGATTACAAAAACGAACGCAATTCAGGTCAACACGTGCATTTGACACTGTAAAGAAACTTTGAGGCTGGTTTTTATATACCCTAGCACCAAATTTTACTTACAAACTCATAAAAACGCACCCTCGGATAGCTATGCGTTTCTTTTTTTTGAACAGTATATTTTATACTTCATTTTATCACACAATGTTCAAGCGTGACCGGTTTGTATGCATTTTTCATACAATGCTCCATTGTTCAAAGTGTGATTCAGATAATAAGGCAAAAATAGAGCCCTTTATGAATCTTCTCCTTGAAAAGTTTAGTGGTGCCTTTTATCCACATGAAAATCTGTCACTTGACGAAATGGTTGTTGGATGGACCGGCTGTTGGCTGTACAATTCAAGCAAGCCGAAATAAATATAATATTAAAGTTTTTGGTCTGTGTGATTCCACAACTGGTTACGTCATCAATTAACTTACATATTTTGGAAAAAAAGACATCCTATGTTCCAGAGGCAGATTTTGATGGAGGCATGGCAGTGAAGGTTTTTCAGACACTACTGGCACCACTTGGAAAAGGACACCAGGTTTTATATGCATTGTGTCATTGTAGTATACGTTGGTGGCACCTCCCTGGAAATATTTATACTTAAGAGAAATGCTTTCTCTGAGATGTTGAGATATATTCTCACAAGTCGATCTATGCTTCGACTTTACCTTAATTTGACATTATAAATTGCCCTTATTAGTCATCTGCGCATTATTCGTGCGTTGTGAGCCTATTGTATGTTGCTCTCAGATGAAAAAAAAAAATTTCATTTTTTTCCCCGGGGGTTGCGGTAGTCTGTTACCAACAGATTACTGGTGGCAATGTATGTAGTTATTATAATATTTATTTGTCTGAGGGAAAGTATTTGTTGTTAGAATCAGGATGCTTTCCTGGCCAAAGATATATCACCCATGATTGATTGATACTTTTGTTATATGGGATATCTCACCTGAATATCGAATTAGGCGTATGAATCTAGATTTCGTTAGTCTGTTCCTTGTTGGGCAAGAAACAGATTGTTCTTGCTTAGGTTTATGCAGGAATGTTTATGGTTCGAGTCTATGTTTACTCTGTGTCTATTTCAGACGATTCGGTCTTATATCGTGATATCTTTGTATGTCTTAAGTGGGACTATTTTTCCTTGTACTGAACTATGGGGTCAGGCAGTTTCTGCACATGCGAAGAGGAAAAAGGGTCTTCCGTGATGATGGAATGCCTGGTGAATGCCATGTCGGAGACCAGTCCGAAGTTTGTTGATCGCTGTGATCTATTATGGGGAAGAAGATAGTTTCTGATATGATTATTAAGTCTATGAGTTCCCCAGTGTTTATTCTGTAACGCCAGGAGAGGGCGTATGTGTTCTGCTAGTGTATTTCCCATGCCCAGGTAAAAGAACTTTTTACTGAACTTTTCCTTGCTAGGCTTAGATGGGCGGACGTCTACATGGTGATTATCTATATCAATATGTCGGGATGACATGTTACCTAGCAGCACTGAATATGATTGTATGCAGCAGTTATGATGAAAGAATATGCTGATTCTTGTAGAAACGTTTGTGTTCATGAACAAAGCCTTTATTGAAGCTTTACTATGCATTTGTATAGTGAGTAATGCTCACTAGAACCAGAAGCCATCTTGGATCCTATATGTTTTGTCAATCATCGATCAGAGAACAGGGATCCCCCTTATTATCAGGTGATGATTAAGAGATCACAGTTATAAAGAAAACCCAATACTGGTGGGTTAACATTGTCTTCAGAAATATTTGCTGAACTTTACCTAAAGGAATCTTCACTAGAAAAGAGGTTCTGTCTAGGAGTCATGCTTGAACATTATTTATTAACTGACATGCTCGGTCAGTAAGGCCTGATGATTATATTTATAAACAGTGGAAATCTAAGTGCTTGTCTACGGACGTTCCATTGTAATGTTCTTCAACATGAATGCCAACTTAAGATTGTAGACCATTGATCAACTGTATGATGATATATGTCGACCTGTTTTCCTGTAACTATACCCGTACTGTCCAAGTGTGTGCGTCCAATTAAACAGTATGAAACGACCACTGTAGTTCCAGCCATCCTTGACTTCTACATGTGATTGGAGTGAGTGTCCTGTGTACCTGTAGAACTGTCATCCATTCGCGTCTTAATTATTGATGTTTACACTCACTCATTCCATCAGAAATACGCATCTAACAGTACACCTTGTCAGGGCCCCAACAGTCGGTAACCTGACCCATTTAAAGAACATTGTGACTGGACGAGCAATATCACAAAATAGCACTTATCAACGTGGTGACCGAAAATCAGACCTTATCAACCATTGTACTTTTGGCTCTGTAATAAATGTCTGATATTAATTCTTTCAGTGAATGACCATTGTACTTTTGGCTGCGTGATGAATGTCTGATATTAATTCTTTCAGTGAATCGTCATTGTACTTTTGGCTCCGTGATGAATGTCTGATATTAATTCTTTTAGTGAATGATCATTGTACTTTTGGCTCTGTGATGAATGTCTGATATTAATTCTTTCAGTGAATGATCATTGTACTTTTGGCTCCGTGATGAATGTCTGATATTAAATTAATTCTTTCAGTGAATCATCACTGTACTTTTGGCTGCGTGATGAATGTCTGATATTAATTCTTTCAGTGAATCATCATTGTACTTTTGGCTCCGTGATGAATGTCTGATATTAATTCTTTCAGTGAATCATCATTGTACTTTTGGCTCCGTGATGAATGTCTGATATTAATTCTTTCAGTGAATCATCATCGTACTTTTGGCTCAGTGATGAATGTCTGATATTAATTCTTTCAGTAAATCATCATTGTACTTTTGGCTCTGTGATGAATGTCTGATACTAATTCTTTCAGTGAATGATCATCATTGTACTTTTGGCTCTGTAATGAATGTCTGATATTTATTCTTTCAGTGAATCATCATTGTACTTTTGGCTCAGTGATGAATGTCTGATATTAATTCTTTCAGTGAATCATCATTGTACTTTTGGCTACGTGATGAATGTCTGATATTAATTCTTTCAGTGAATCATCATTGTACTTTTGGCTCTGTGATGAATGTCTGATATTAATTCTTTCAGTGAATCATCATTGTACTTTTGGCCCTGTGATGAATGTCTGATCTTTCACTGAATCATCATTGTATTTTTGGCTGCATGATGAATGTCTGATCTTTCACTGAATCATCATTGTACTTTTGGCTGCGTGATGAATGTCTGATCTTTCACTAAATCATCATTGTACTTTTGGCTGCGTGATGAATGTCTGATCTTTCACTGAATCATCATTGTATTTTTGGCTGTGTGATGAATGTCTGATCTTTCAGTGAATCATCATTGTACTTTTGGCTGCGTGATGAATGTCTGATCTTTCACTGAATCATTATTGTACTTTTGGCTGTCTGATGAATGTCTGATCTTTCACTGAATCATCATTGTACTTTTGGCTGCGTGATGAATGTCTGATCTATCACTGAATCATCATTGTATTTTTGGCTGCGTGATGAATGTCTGATCTTTCACTGAATCATCATTGTACTTTTGGCTGTGTGATGAATGTCTGATCTTTCACTGAATCATCATTGTACTTTTGGCTGCGTGATGAATGTCTGATCTTTCACTGAATCATCATTGTACTTTTGGCTGCGTGATGAATGTCTGATCTTTCACTGAATCATCATCACCCTGCAGTTCCCAAAGGAGCATAGGCCTTCAACAAATTTCTGCCTTATCTTCCCGTCCCGTGCCATCTGCTCAATGTTTTTCCATATTTTCTTCTCCTTCTCATATCTTGTCTCCAGTCCTCCTCTACCTTTCTTACCCTAGGGATTCCAGAAAAAGTACCGCCTGGTGATATTTCAACAAGGTTTCTCCATGTGTGTCATATCCATCCCTAGCGTCTTCTTCTCACCTCTTATTCCACTGGCGCTTGTCTCATTCTTGTCATCAGTTCTACATTAGTCATCTTGTCATCAGTTCTACATTAGTCATCTTGTCATCAGTTCTACATTAGGCATCTTGTCATCAGTTCTACATTAGTCATCTTGTCATACTTCTTCAATTCTTCTAAGCAAGCACCCAGTTATGAAAGTTTAGCTTTTGGGCTGTCGTTCTAAATGTTTTAGAGCCATACAATAGGACTGACTTGACATTTGAGCTGCAATATTCTGGTTTTTGTGTGGACCAGATTTCTTTAGATCCCCATATATTTCCCAATGAATGAAAGTTCAGCTAGCCTATTAAATTTGTGACACTACGTCATTCATCCGATTCAATTTTTTTCTGGTCATCTTTTTGCTAGACTCCCCTACATCATTATTTTGCAAATATTACCTTTTTCGTAGGAGGTATACTCTCTGAGATAACACTATTTTTCAGGGCTTAAGTCACTCCTAGCACATTTATCTTTTTGGTCGTAGAACGTCAATGCTCTGCGGGCGTACGACAAAAGATTCAACGATTTAATCAACTTTGGCGGACCTTTTGTTCACCTGGTCTCTTGTTTACATTAGACGTGCAATTGGCATATTTTGCCAAGATTAGCGAGTTGATTGCTTCCGTCCTGCTTGGTAAATGAGACTAACAAATGTTGTCAGATTAAAAAAGGGTGATCGTTTTAGATAGCATGTTATTTATCTTCCTAGAGTGACATGCAAAAGTTGCCAATCTTGTCTGACTTGATTATAACAAATATTGGGGAATTAGGACAAGGCATATCAAGTAATGAGAATAAGAATCTTCAACTCAAATGTGAAGTCAGTCCTATTGTATGGCTCTGAGACATGGAGAACAACAAAGACAACTACCAAAAAGCTACAGACTTTCATAAATGGGTGCTTGCGTAGAATAGAGGGATTAAAATGGTATGACAAGGTTACCAAAGTGGAACTGATGACAAGAACTAGACAAGTGCCAGTGGAACAAGAGATGAGAAGAAGACGATGGCGATGGATAGGACACACACTGAGGAAACCTGTTGATAGCATTACAAGGCAGTCCTTGTTCTGGAACCCCCAGGGCAAGAGAAGCAGAGGTACACCAAGAAGCACATGGAGAAGAGAGCTGGAAACAGAGGTGAAAATGATAAGGAGAACGTGGAAAGAACTTGAGATGATGGCACATGACAGGAGGACTTGGCATGTGTTTGTTGAAGGCCTATGCTCCTTTGGGAGTGGAGGGTTATGAAATGAATGAATGAATATCAAGTAATAATTTATGGTGACGTCAGTAATTGGCAAAACTACCCATGTACTTCAAAGAATGACCCTTTCCCATTTATAAAGACGCATAGGTAAAATATACTAAATAATACGCCTTACAAGGTGATTGGTTTAAAATGAAAAAAAAAAAACTAGCCAAAATTGCGATTGGTTTGAACAAAATAAACTAAGCAACATTAAATTTCATGTGGGCAAACTTTTGACTGTAAGACCTGATTGTGCTAAAATTCCCCATGGATTCTATTCTCGTCATTCAGAGAGGACTAGACATCAGAAGAGATAGTAAAATATTTCCTAATAGGACGTGACAAAGATTAAGTAGTAACTTATAAAGTTAACATTGTAAAACTACTACCAAACTCATTAGAATCACAGTACCTAGGAATCTTGCTCAAGTGATAAAGCTAGGAGCTGTAAATTTGCAATTCTCATTAACTCACATGAGAAGTCTGCAATTCTACGGCTGCAGTGAAATACTATTGACCAGCTTGCAATAGCATCTGGATACCTACCCTTCTATGAAGGGGTAAGTCTTAAAGCATATATTTTGTTCACCTTTACATGTATAAAATTGCTTATTTATGTAAAGTTATGTATGAAGCTGGCAACCTCATCATATAAATCACCACTGCAAGAGCTGGTGACTGCTTTGTGTGGGTTTCCTCGCAAGAAATCAATAGCACAGGCAGCCCCATACTCCATATGAGCATAAAAAGGATGACGACATCATTGGATATATATTTTTAGGTCAGCACTGCTAATTCAGACTGATGTATATTGTACTATGATTAATTTGCACTCTTTCACTCTTCTAACACATTTTCGTCTGTCTTGATGGCCTGAGATTTCATGCGCATCGACTTTGGAAAACTTAGAGGAAGATGAAATGGTGGAGGAAAGCGAAAGGTTCTTGATGCTTACATCACAAGACAAAAGATTTAAGGGAGATTCTATTTTATATTTCTCTCAGTTTCCGGTACTAGTTACTAAGGCTCAGAACCTATAAGAGACGGGTGTAGAGGACATTCGAAGCAGCAACATTTGTGAGATTTACTCGTGCAACCAACATGATCCTAAAAGGCATTAGACTTCTGATGTGAGAAGGAAAAAGACTTCACTGAGAACCAGCATAACTTACACCTGACTCCTGCGACCCCTGGTTGCCACCTGGCGAGTTAAGTTAAAATAATAAAAATACAGTGAATGAACTAACAATATCCACCCTTAATTCAAACAGCCATATGATGAAAATCTCAAAAGATAACATACTTCCAAAGTGTTTTTCTGAGCCAACCATTTTCATTCTTTACCCCTGTTTCAACAATATTTCATAAATAAATATGACAGTGAATGACAGTAAATGCTTAATGTCCAGCATCATTTTGCATAAATTCTGGTGGCTTCTCTCTCTGTTTCATACTTCTTTATTTCTTCTGTTGTTTTTCTGATCTATCTTTGTTTTTGCTTTGGTTCGTTTCGTATCCTTTCTTTTTAGCCGTCACTAGCTCATACGTCACTTCCGCATGACGCTTATTTTCACAGCCATCTTAAGTGTTTCATTCTTGGATCCAGCTAAGTGACTTATTACTTGTCTTAATAGTGTTGTTCATTCCTCTCTTCATTTTGTTGATTATTTACTTCCTTGTTTCGATATGTCTTTCTGGTTTTACGATTTTCTTGCATTATTATTGTTCTCGTTTCGCTCAGCTCCGTTGTTCTATCTGCTTGTATCGCTCATTTGGTGTGTTCCTCATCATCATATATTTTTGTAGTACCTATATGTAATTCTTGTCCTTGTCACCTGTTCGTAACTGTGGCTAACGAAGGGTAAAACCCGAAACGTCCCTTGTTTCCTGTGTACCGTTAACTTGTATAACTGATTTCATACCATTTTATTTTTTAATTTATATATTCATAAATAAATATACGTGTTTATATATGTAAATATAAATCATCAGTAGGAGTTGGTAACTTGGTTGATTGAAAGTTGGTGATTGCACCCGTATGACTCAGTTTAAATACATAATTGCAGAGCTAACACATTAATAATGTACTTTGCTGAATTATTTTTGGCGGGGTGTGGGGTCCAATAAATTTATATCACTGCCAAGAGTTATTTTGAGCGAAGGTTGCTATCTTTGGAAAACTCGTCTTTTTCACTCGAACTGTGGACCACTACGGCAGATCAAGGTAGACAAGCCGCAACAGTATTCTTATTTTGATTTAATATTTGTCTTATTTCTCGAGGTTAACGTCATCAACTTTACAAAACAATCCCAGAGAAAAGAGAGCTATATTTCTCGTGCTTAGATATTTTATCGGCCACTCCCTATTTTCTTCGCACAGTAATCCTACGTTTCTATTTTAAACTTCCGACCAGGTGGGTTTAGCAAAAACTTGTAACTTTTTTTTTAAAATGAAGAGAAATATCCCATTCAACACCTGAAGGGTTATAATTAGGATATATGGTGTTTTCAAGTGCAGATATTATATGTACAATTTCGATATACGAAAGTGGCATCATATCTCCTATCCAACCATTGTACATAGCGAGACTTACATGATAACAACCTTCAGCATGAGAATGGAGGTAGAGACAGTAACTGTAGCCTTAAGAAGGCTGTCTAAAACTTCATTAACAAGGGTAGTTATTGTATCAGAGCTTGATGAATCGCTTCACCCAAGCATTCAAGGACTTTGTCCTCACAATAAGTCTGATGAAAACAAATGTGCTGAGTCAGGATGTGAATGTTGCACCAGTTGTCACTATCGATAACTATGAATTGGCAGTGGTGCACTACTTCATATACCTGGGGTCTACCATCAATAACAAACTCTCTCTGGATACAGACATTGACAGCTGCATTGGCAAAGCTGCAGCTACCTTTGCCTGCCTCACAATGCACGTTTGAGGAAACTCCAGTCACAATGAAGACCAAAGCTGCAGTATGTAACGCTTGCATCACCAGCACACTCCTATATGACAGCAAGACATGGACAACCTATGCTAAGCAAGAAAGACGGCTCAATACCTTGCATCTACGGTATTTACGCCAAATCCTCGGTATTTCGTGGAAAGACAAAGTGACAAATGTCGAGGTGTTGTCACATGCTGGTCTTCAAAGCATGTATACACTGCTTAGACAGCGCAGACTAAGCTGGCTTGGCCATGTCCGCCGCATGGAAGATGGCCACATCCCAAAAGATATCTTTTACGGACAACTGGCAGATGGCAAAAGAACAGTTGGGCGACTGCAACAGAGATTCAGATATGTGTGCAAGAGAGACATGAGAGCACTGGACATAAATCCATCAACCTGGGAGAATGAAGCTGCCTATCGCAGAAAGTGGCGATGCTATCTATGGCGCTACCTCAGATTGGGTGAAAAGGAACACCAGGAAAATAAACAGCTGAGGGCTGCCACATCAGGGACGCATCCCACAGTCAGTTATGACTGAAGGGGCTATTATTATTATTGTATCAAGACTCGCAATCCATGCTTCAGAAGGTCCAAAGTCGATAGCTCCGGCATGAATGGAAAATCTGCATAGAAGCCTCGAATCTTCAGGAACGAGTGGATCTACTGCCCTGGTCATGCAGGGGTATGCGGCAATGAAAGAGCTGACAGGCTAGCTACAAGAGCACCCATAGAAGGTGCACTGGTTATGGATAAGGGAGAGATATGGAGGGCAATTAACAATCGCTATTAGAGAATGACACTGCAATTGATGAATCATCAAAGCTAAGATACCTGGAATTTGGCATCAAGCATTAGACCAGAAGGGATGGACGTATGAGAGGATGCATCTGGCGTGCATACAACCAGCGCGCAACAGGAACAATCAGCATTCACATCCTTTGAAATTTACTAATGGAAACTGAGCATTTATGGATTAGCCCGGAGTGCAGTGTCATCGATTCTGATCAACAATATCAATCAATCATTGTAAATAGAGCTAATCAAAATTACCAAATTGTGTGTACATGTCAAAATAAAGAGGGAAAAACAAACAAAATCAATTTAAAAAAAAACACCAAACAAAAACAAGAAATAGGGGAAGGGGTGTAAAAGCCTGGGATGTTTAGTTGGAGACTTTTATTTGTCACAAGTAATATATGTTCTAACAACACCACTAGATCTTCACAATACCTGCCATTTACCCACCTATTAGTATATATTATCTTTTGTTCTTGTTAAATACTGTTTGACTATATTATGTAGTTCTTAGGTCTGTCTATTCTCAACACTTCTTCAATATTTATAGGTAAATTTGAAGCCTGGAAATAATCTAATATTGGGACTCTCATTTGTTCATACCTCTTACATTTTAACAAGAAATGTTCTATATTATTGTCTTGAAGTCATTCTGCACAGTAAGGTTTTTCTATTTTGATATAGCATTTTCCCAGCTGTAGTCTGAGAAGTTTCTTGTTACTGGGAATTTTCAATTGCCTAGATATCTGACATTTTCTTGCTGGAGCCTTGAACAGCGTATTTGCATGTCTTTATTTCAGATTTTTATCCCACTCTGCTTTCCATTCATCTGTTATTATTTCTTTAATTAAGTTTTTAATCTCTGATTTACTCATCCCTACATTTTTATCAGATCTTTCGTGGTTTGATTATCTGCCCGTTTATTTCCCTCTATGCCAGTGGTTCCTAAACAGTGTGGCGCAGTGAGCATACAAGACACTCAATGGAATATGAGGGCTCAGTGAGCATATAAGACACTCAATGGAATATGAGGGCTCAGTCAGCATACAAGACTCAATGGAATATGAGGGCTCAGTCAGCATACAAGACACTCAATGGAATATGAGGGCTCAGTCAGCATACAAGACACTCAATGGAATATGAGGGCTCAGTCAGCATACAAGACACTCAATGGAATATGAGGGCTCAGTCAGCATACAAGACACTCAATGGAATATGAGGGCTCAGTCAGCATACAAGACACTCAATGGAAGATGAGGGCTCAGTCAGCATACAAGACACTCAATGGAAGATGAGGGCTCAGTCAGCATACAAGACACTCAATGGAAGATGAGGGCTCAGTCAGCATACAAGACACTCAATGGAATATGAGGGCTCAGTCAGCATACAAGACACTCAATGGAATATGAGGGCTCAGTCAGCATACAAGACACTCAATGGAATATGAGGGCTCACTCTTACTGCCATTAAAACTAGTCAATAAATAACTACACCAATGTTTAGTCAAAACAAGACACTTAACACCATTTTTTTATTTCATGACAAAAACACTTAGAAAAAAAAAACAATGTATGACAGTGGATGAGACAAGTCCAGAATGAATGAGAACTTGAATAAAGTGGTGAAATGGACATGCATTGTGCCCTTCTTCTCTCTTATCATTTATACTCCATATGTTCATTCTCATATACATTCCGAACGGCATGTCTCTCTTATCATTTATACTCATTCTCACACGCATCTCAAATGTCACAGAGTAACAGTTACATAAGGTCAACACATTTACTTATACTAGAGATATTCTACCACGATCAGAAAAAAGTACAACAATATTGGAGTACCCATCAAAAATTATAAAATTATCAATATCTAAACTTGGTATATACATGAACCTAAAGAACTGACAAGAAATCCAATGTCAGTGGCTACTGGAAACATTTTTAAACCCCAACTTCAAAGCTGAGGTAGATGTAATACAAAACAGCTGCATTGACCAAACAAAAATACAAGGTTAGTGCTAATGCAAGATGGTCTTGCTGACTCATTTTCTACCAGTCATGAGTACTGAGACACCATAAAAACAATGAATTAAGACAGCCACTCCGAAGCACTAATGGAAACTAACTATAAATTAAACAAAGTGAAATGGATTCCTGCTCACTGCAAGATGTACCAAAAAGAGAAGGCAGATAGACTTGCTAAATAAGGCAGACACTAAATTCAAACTTCTCATTTCCATATATCTTAATCTGGCCAGGATATACACCACATGAATAGGACTTGCATATGCCAAATTTGTTGTTGCTGTATTAGAGTGGTGGTTTCTCACGGCAAAAGTACTGCTATCGAAACACGATGGCATCACGCTTCAGTCTACTCAACTGTAAATGGGTACCAGACTCTGCTCATGAGTTAGGGAAGAAAAAGGCAGCGTGGAAGAGAACTTGTCACGCCACTTCTTTAAGTTGGACATAGTATAGATTTAAAGCTCTTACAATTCACTCCCCTCCGGTAGTATTTGTGGAGCTGTGGTAGCACAGTGGTTAGTGCACTGGCTTCCTAGCTCAGTGGTCCATGGTTCGATCCCCAGTTGAGGTGGGATTTTTTAGACCGCAAATGGCTTCGGGGTCGACCCAGCCTCATGAATTGGGTACCAGAGCAACTCTGGGAAGGTTAAGGCAGTCGACGTGATGCTGGCCACATCACCCCTAGTGTGCCGATGATCAAGAAAATATGGGCCTAACATCATATTCCCAATATGCCTCAATGGGTGTGTAACGGGATCCTTTACCTTACCTTACGGTAGTATTTGCTATAGGACAATTTTTACCTTTTATTACATATTAGCTATTTATCATATCTCTCTACTGCACTATAAACAATAAGCTATTGTTCTGGGCCATCCACTTTGTCAAATACTTTCAATAAATATAGACCAATTCCCATCTCTTTATCAAAGGTTTTGCTGTTTTTGTTTAACTAGGACTGATGAGCTTCTCAATCTTTTGCACACAATACCAAGTTGAAGACTTATGGGTATTATCTACATTGTAGATCTAGGATTTTCTTGTAATTTTTCTACCATTCTGAAACAATTGAGTTGAAATCATGAGCTCCAGTTTCTCCAACTCAGCTTGCATTTAAAGGATCATCACATCTGGTTCCAAACTAGGAAGAAGAAGCATGTGGCATATTGTGCATTCCCTGCCATCCAAGGCGGCTCTCCAAACATGCAGAGCTAAAATATTGTGCTCTAGTTCTGGGCTCTCCCAAAACCTTGTCACGTCTACACAAAGCCACTTCTCAGCACACCCTGCCTATCATGGGAGATCATCCTGCAAGCAGTCAACCAGGCAAAAGCCAGAGTTCCGTCTGTGGCTCAAGTGTCTCCTCCAAGCTTAGTAAGCAATCCTGGGTTCTCAACAAGTTTCACCAGAGGGAATAATGGAAGTGTGTGGATGATCTGAGGAGTCAATGAGGGTGTAATTAGCCTCACAGACAGAGGTCCACATCAATTGTGCATAGCTGATGGTCATACTGTATAAGGATGACTCCAATCAGATATTAAAGGTTAACTTCAATAAAACACAGACCATTAACTGCAATAGATCCCCAGTATTTTCTGTGTCTTGCCAAAATAGTAATTCTGACAGAGGAATTCTCCACAATGACTTCATTGAGTCTATCACTTTCTTCTTCTCATTTTGAATTCTCCCCAAAATTCTATATCATAGTTTTCATTAAATAAAAAAAAAGGAGAGAAAGAGAGGCAGAAAGAAAGAACTTGTCACTGACTTCTCTACATATAATAGGACAATACTGAAGTCAGCTGTTAAAATCTAAACAGCCGACAAACACAGGTAAGACTGACACTCACTAGTGAACACAAACACAGGTAAGACTGAAACTCACTAGTGAACACAAACATAGGTAAGACTGACACTCACTAGTGAACACAAACACGGGTAAGACTGACACTCACTAGTGAGCACAAACACAGGTAAGGCTGACACTCACTAGTGAACACAAACACAGGTAAGACTGACACTCACTAGTGAACACAAACACAGGTAAGACTGACACTCACTAGTGAACACAAACATAGGTAAGGCTGACACTCACTAGTGAACACAAACACAGGTAAGGCTGACACTCACTAGTGAACACAAACACAGGTAAGGCTGACACTCACTAGTGAACACAAACACAGGTAAGGCTGACACTCACTAGTGAACACAAACACAGGTAAGACTGACACTCACTAGTGAACACAAACACAGGTAAGGCTGACACTCACTAGTGAACACAAACACAGGTAAGGCTGACACTAACTAATGAACACAAACACAGGTAAGACTGACACTCACTAGTGAACAAACACAAACACAGGTAAGGCTGACACTCACTAGTGAACACAAACACAGGTAAGACTGACACTCACTAGTGAACATAAACACAGGTAAGGCTGACACTCACTAGTGAACACAAACACAGGTAAGGCTGACACTCACTAGTGAACACAAACACAGGTAAGACTGACACTCACTAGTGAACACAAACACAGGTAAGGCTGACACTCACTAGTGAACACAAACACAGGTAAGACTGACACTCACTAGTGAAAACAAACACAGGTAAGGCTGACACTCACTAGTGAACACAAACACAGGTAAGGTTGACACTCACTAGTGAACACAAACACAGGTAAGGCCATTCATGCCACACTTAAAGGTTTACCCATAATCTGTACGGGGTGTTTGCGTTTTCAGATGTGTACGGGCCGTACACGGGTCTGTACGGGTTTTTTCGCCTAATTATTAAATATACATATAAATCTTGTGCCACTACACAATTTGCGTCATGAGATTCGGCGAGATTTTAAGCCAAGTGGATAAAAAAAAAAATAACCAATGAAAATCAAGCTGCCTATTTTTCAATTGCCGCGGGATGTGCGTGGCGTGTTCATTCACAATTTTTCGCTAAAGCTAGCGCGAGGTTACTGATTATTTGAACGATTACGCAGCACTGAAATCTTTTTTGAGTCGAGCCTATTGTTTAGGATTAATTTCCAGTTTAGTATTGGTAAGTAATTCATTTTTAAAAAAATATTACAATAACATTGTTTAGATGAAGTTAGATTTAACTGTCAGATAACTTAGGCCTATGCTTTCTTTTCCCCTAAGGTTTAGCATAATTGATTATTTACGGCTGGTAAAAAAAAAAGGCTGATACCACTACATATTATTTGATTTCACTAAAACTTGTAGAAAGTGCGTAAGAAATGTAAATTTGAAAAATAATACAATAGCCTACAAATTATGGGTAGCCTAATAACGTAATGACGGTCGCCGAATGCTCCGCATGTATTTTCGTACCATTTAGAGTTATAATTAGGATTACAGCTAGGGTTAACCCTAAATCTAAATGGTACGAAAATACACGCGGAGCATTCGGCGAACGTCATTCCGATATTACCAAATTATGAAACTGAAAAGAAAAAAAAACCACAATAGCGTGGAAAATTTACATCTTAACTCGATCAGAGAAAAGTTTATTTGGAGTTAGCCTACTTCTCTTCTTAGTTTTAATTTCGTTTCTTTAAAAAACAATGTTATTTTGCCTTTGGTGGTCATCATTACGGTCATTCAATGATTTATAATTATTAAATAATTAATTAGCCTACTATCAATGTTTGATTGACACTAAAATTTGTATGGGAAGGTCTATTTAAAACTACCAGTTGGGCTTTAACGGCTATTCCAATTTTTGAAGTTCGGTAGAAAATATACAGGCTAATATTACGCCAGCGCTAGTTTATATTTTCATTACCAGCTTTAGCAAAAAATTTATTAGATTTTAAATGTAAGATTCCTAACCCATAATGCTTATTACTGGTCTCTTTAGGCCTGTACTTTTATAAGGCACTATAGAAAACACAGCAACTGTTCTTCATTTCAACCATAAATTGTATTAATTTTTTTCCAAGATTCTATTTCATTATATAATATTAAAATTACAAATAATTATATTTTTCAAATTGATTATTAATATTTGTATTTACTTTTTCACATTAATATTTTTTTTTTCTGTCTAGCAGGAAATATTGCATCCATCTAACAGCATGGCTTGAGCCTAACTTTAAAAAAAAGAGGTTAGAAGAAGATCAACGTCGTGGGAAGTTTCAATCTGACTGGACAACTACATTCCCTGGGATTATTGAGACATCCAAATTAGGCTCTTCACATGCATACTGTAGAATATGCAATAGAGATATTAAAGTGATGGCATCTGGCTTACACGATGTGAGGGAGCATTTCAAAACAAAACTGCATGAAAGGAACTATCAGCTGAAGAACGGAAGTTCTATCAAGGCCTTCTTTACTCAGCCTCAACAAGAAGATGATAAAATAACGAGGGCTGAAGTTTTATTTGCAAATTTTATTGCTCAACACAACATAGCTGCTTCTATAGCTGACCATTTTTCAGACTTATCAGCTGAGATGTTTCCGGACAGTGCTATTGCCAAACGTTTCAAATGCAAGCGAACCAAAACAACAGCCATTATTAAAAACTGCTTGGCTCCATCTGCAACGGAGCCAGTCATCAAATTATGCAGGAAGACACCTTTCTCCTTGATGATCGATGAGTCAAATGATAGAAAAACTGACAAGCGTTTAGCTATAATGGTGAGGGTATTTGAAGATGGCATAGGACCTAGAACCAGGTTGCTGGGCATGCCGGTCGGTACTGGTGGAACCAATGAAGCTATTTTCAGTGATATTGATGCTGTGTTCAGCGACTTACAAATCCCATGGATTAACTGTATAGGTTTTGCAAGTGACAACTGCAATGTAATGGTTGGCAAATCAAACTCTGTACTAACGCGAATCAAGAGCAAGAACCCTGATGTGTTTAGTATAGGGTGTATTTGCCACCTTGCAAATCTTTGTGCCAAGGAGGGTATAAAGCAGCTGACTATTCCTGTTGATGACCTTTTGATAGATATCTTCTATCATTTTGAGCATAGCTCAAAACGGAAAAAATCATACAGAGAGTTTCAACTGTTTACAGGAGTGGATGCACTAGACATACTAAAGCACTGCCAGACTCGCTGGCTTTCTTTGCAGAAAGTAGTGGACAGAATTTTAAATCAATATTCTGCTCTATCTTCATACTTCGAGAGCCACGACGATATGGAAAAACCATGCCGTGTCAAAAACATTCATCAGTTACTAAAATCACCACTGACCCAGATGACTCTATGTTTTCTCCAATTTGTGCTACCTCTGTTGACTGAATTTAACAAATTGTTTCAGACAGATGAGTCCCAAATAGGTGGTATGATGGATGAAATGGATCGTCTGCTACGAAAATTTATTGTCAAATTTGTAGAGATGAAATATGTAAAAGAGGTGAAAGATATAAGATTGTTAAAGTATGCTGAACGTGATCTACAGCATGATGACCATACACTTGCTGTTGGTCTGTCCAACAGGACATTACTGGAAGAGTTAGATATAAGTTCTCAAGTGAGAAATTCATTTTTCAGAGATGTGAGGAACTTTTATGTTGCTGTTGTGAAAAAGATATTGGATAAATTTCCATTTGAGAATGAAGTCCTTAAGGATATCAAAATTCTTGATCCAGCCTTTAAAGACACAGTTCAATATACAGCAATCTGTAAGCTGGCCAACACTTTTGCACCACATTTAGACCAAGAGGTGTTAAAGGATGAATTTGAAGATTATTGTTTGCTGCCTGATGAATGTATTTCAAGATTTGACGCTGGACAAAAAAGAAGCTTTTCTAGGTACTGGCTTGACATAATCAACCTGAAAACTAGCACTGGTCGTACACGATTTCCCAGTCTGGCAGTCATAGTGAAACGCTTATTGACATTGCCTCACAGCAATGCTGACTGTGAGAGGTCTTTCTCTATGATGAAAAAGATTCACACGGACTGCAGAAATAGACTAAATGATGATACAGTCACAGCATTTCTACAATGCAAAATAAATTCTAACTCTTGTTGTTTAGGTTTTAAAGCAAGTGAAGACATGCTTAAAAAGGCAAAGGCCGCATGTCACTATGATGGTGCAGAACCATCTAATTGAATATACTTTTACATGAATAAACTCTTTTGTTACGTTTTTCAGTCTTTGTACAGGTTTTGCGGGTCTTTGTACAGGTTTTGCGGGTCTTTGTACAGGTTTTTTTAATTTTTTTGTACAGGTTTTTCATCTCTGAGGTGTGGCATGTATGGTAAGGCTGACACTCACTAGTGAACACAAACACAGGTAAGACTGACACTCACTAGTGAACACAAACACAGGTAAGACTGACACTCACTAGTGAACACAAACACAGGTAAGACTGACACTCACTAGTGAACACAAACACAGGTAAGGCTGACACTCACTAGTGAACACAAACACAGGTAAGGCTGACACTCACTAGTGAACACAAACACAACAATGTCAACACACAAGCTGACTTCTACATGCAGTAAACAACCAGTGAAGTACCAAGAGTGACTAGATTAGAATTCTGTTTGTTAAGGCAACAGCCGGCATAATAAAATTTAAAAAACTTCTTGAGTCTGGTTTTTGGGACACTAGATATCAGGTCAGGAACCTGTGCTGTCAAATTTCCAGCACAAAAGGAACATTTTGACAGCCTGTTTTGATACATATGACAAAGGTCAAGGGTTCATAAGTAGATCAAGCTCTACTAAATCCAATAAATAAATATTAGACAAACATAAAGGTATGTTTTTCAGGCACTCATACGAAATAAAGAAGTAGAACACTAGACAACAGAAAAACAACAGACGTGAGTGGCTTACCCTGGATTCGAACCCCGGACCTTCCGTGCGACAACCCCACCTAGCAATGCAAGCGAATCACACTATCCTCCCTGCCATCTAGGCATCACCAAAAATGATGCTTCAATGACTGGTCATTAGTGCGAAGCGCAAGACACAACACCGGAGGTTTACAATGGGCAGCCCAGCCTATTAATGACGCAATCACTTCTGTTGTTCCCCTATTATACAGTATAGGTCAGTCCACACAAGACAAAGACCTTAATACTGTGTCTAGTAAATGATAGTAGACTTAAGACTTTCCCTTCCTTATGTGTTATAAATGTTTCCACTAAATCCATACATACTATCAATCTACAATGATCATCTACTTCAAACAATGTCCCTATGTGTCACATGCAGTGATAGTTACTTTCTGATGGCAAGTACCTCATTGTCACAATAGGGATATCTCGCGTACAGTCCAAGACTATACGCATGCCTTCATTTTGAATGCGTTCTAGTTGTTCACATTGTGTTACTGACAGCGTGAGTATTCCCAGCCCATACTCAATGACCGATATGATTAGCTGATGATAAAGAAGAAATAGTAATCTCTGCTCCAGATGCACGGCGGCCATTATTTTAAGGGCTGCTAGACCTCTCTTGCATTTCTGTGTGATTTGTTCAACATGGTACTTATACGAGAGCCCACGATCCAATGTAACTCCAAGGTATTTCAGCTTTTCACTTTTCTGTCCATTGAGAGTAATATATGGGAGGTCTGTTTTCACAATGGAGTTGTTCAAGGAGCACCACAACACGCAGGCCTTGTTGGGCTTGACTTTAGAGCCAGTTTCCTGGCACCATGTAGACACCTCCTGTAGTGTCCCATGTAAGACACCTCCTGTAGTGTCCCATTTAGACACCTCCTGTAGTGTCCCATTTAGACACCTCCTGTAGTGTCCCATTTAGACACCTCCTGTAGTGTCCCATGTATGCTATTAACCATTTCTTGTCGGTCAGAGTCAGTTCTATAAATGAGTGTCATCGGCAAAAGTCAGTGTTAGACCCAACCCAGTTGGCTGAATGGTGGCTACTCTTGCTGTATAGATATTAAACAGCCTCGGTGATAGTGGAGAACTCTGAGGTAGTCCCGGGCAAATGAGCACCTACAGTGGGGACACTGGATATGGATAAGGGAGAGATACTGAGAACAATTAATGATCGCCTGTTAGAGAATGACACTGCAATAGATGAATCATCAAGGTTAAGACTTTTGGAATATAGCATCAAACGTAACGCTAGTAGAGATGGACGTATGAGAGGATGCATCCGTCGTGTATACAACCAGCGAACTACAGGAACAGTTAGCATTCACACTCTTCGACATATACTGAGGGAGACTGAGCACCTATGGGTTTGCCCGGAGTGCAATGATGTAGATTCTTTTTACCACTAACAATAACAGTTGTGACCATGACAAACAAAACTATAGTGGGCTAGTTTTTACATCCAATTTTTTTTTTTTAAGTGCCACAATTAAGTGATTGTTTATCTGAAGCTACCATATTTTTGGAGCAATTCAACCCCAAAAAAATAAATAAATAAATAAAACAAAGTGGCAGCAAAAAAAAAAACTGCTGGTACAAGAAGAATTAAGTCACAATATTAAACAGCCTGTCATTTCTAGTATGCTTTAGAATGTGGTCTTCTAAATTCCTTCTACTGCTTTCTTTCTGCTATTCCTGCACCAATAGTTTGGCAATGTGTGACCGCCTAACTTGTGGCTGTTGAAATAAAGGGATAATAAACTATGAGAAATAATAGTCAACAAAATTTTGACACCACAGTACTTAAAAAAATATATATACATGTCAATCAAAACTTCAGCTTACTTGTCTATAGATAATCATGAAAAAAACATATTTATGTTAAACAATTATTTTTGAAATTTTGGTAAAAGAAAAGGCTTACAGTTTATTTTAAAAAATATCAAAAACAAATGTGTCATGTATTAATGATATCACTTGAACTGGTGACCTCATTAATACAATCAGTAAAATGCTGAATTTAAATCTTATATTCTCACAAAACCTGGCATTCTAGACAAATCTGCACACTGTCAATTACTTCCCTTTCGTTATGTTCTCTGCTATATTTGTCTTTTCTGAGAACCTGGCATTCTAGACAAATCTGAACATCGTCATTTACTTCCCTATTGTTATGTTCTCTGGTACATTTGTCTTCTCTGAGAACCTACGATTTTTTAAATATTCAGTTGTTCTGCAGATGGGTTCACCAAAACGTAGGATATCATCAAGCAAAGGATTGGAACCATGGGGCTTCTGGTTCTCAGACAATAAAAGCCAATGGATACTGGAAAAATGGGACTTGTTCTGTTTTGTCTGTTCACACACATGGTCCCCAAAGCCTGCATAAAAGCATTTCACATTTACTTGTAGTTGTGGTGCCTGCAGAAATTCGTTTTTTATGACAAGGTTCAATTAATACCCTTTAGCTCCCCAAACAGCATAGGCCTTCAACAAACACATACCGTCCTCCTGTCACGTGCCATCCGCTTAAGTTCTTTCCATGTTTTCCTCATAATTTTTCACCTCTGTATCCAGTTCTCTTCTCCATGTGCTTTTTGGTCTACCTCTGCCTCTCTTTCCCTGAGGATTCCAGAACAAGGACTGCCTTGTAATGCTATCAACAGGTTTCCTCAGTGTGTGTCCTATCCATCGCCATCGTCTTCTTCTCATCTCTTGTTCCACTGGCACTTGTCTAGTTCTTGTCATCAGTTCCACGTTGGTAACCTTGTCATACCATTTTAATCCTTCTATTCTACGCAAGCATCCATTTATGAAAGTCTGTAGCTTTTTGGTTGTTGTCTTTGTTGCTCTCCATGTTTCAGAGCCATATAATAGTACTGACTTGACATTTGAGATTCTTATTTTCGTGTTGGATCCGATTTCTCTTGATCTCCATATATTTCCCAATGCAATGAAAGCTCCTCTTGCTTTTTGTATTCTTATTTTGATATCACTGTCTGTCCCTCCAACTTTGTCTATATTACTTCCAAGATATGTGTACGATTCTACATCTTTTAGTGGTGTTTCTTCAAGTTCAACCTTGTTATCATTTCTTGCATTTATTCTCATAATCATTGTCTTTTCCCTGTGTACTTTCAGACCCACTTGTTCTGACCTCTCATCTTGCATCTGATTATAGATATGGGACAGAAGAGCCAAGTCATCTGCAAAATCAAGATCATCCAGCTGTTTAGTCAGATTCCACTGGATTCCATTTCTTTGTGTGATGTCGATGTTTTCATAACACAATCTATTGCTAGTGAGAAAAGAAATGGAGACAAGAGGCATCCCTGTCACACGCCCGTTCTAATCCTAAATGGTTCTATAAGTTGTCCTTCATGAAGAACTCTGCATGTCATGTCTTCATAGGTCTTCCTTATTAAGTTAATGATCTTCATGGGAACTCCATAATGCCTCATCAATTTCCAAAGTGATTATCTGTCTACACTGTCAAATGTCTTTTCATAGTCCACGAATCCGATGTATAGCGGTGAATTCCATTCCAGACTTTGTTCAACTATTATTCTCAATGTGACTATCTGGTCTGTACAGGATCTGTTTTGTCAAAAACCTGCTTGTTCATCTCTCAGTTGCTTGTCTATGGACTCTTTTAATCTCTCAAGGATGATTCTGTTTAATACTTTTCCTGGCACTATTATTCCTCTATAATTTGTGCATTCTTGTAAATTTCCCTTCTTAGGCAACTTGACCAGATAACCTTCCTTCCATTCTGCTGGTATTTCCTCTCTCTCCCAGACTTTGCCAAGTAGTTTGTATAATATCTCTGTAAAGAGGGAAAAGGGATCCCGTTACACGCCCATTGAGGCATATTGGGAATATGGTGTTAGGCCCGTATTTTCTTGACCATCGGCACATTAGGGGTGATGTGGTCAGCATCCCGCTGGCCGCCTTAACCTTCCCAGAGTTGTTCTGGTACCCAATTTTTGAGGATGGGTTGACCCCGGAACCGTTTGCAGTCTAAAAAATCCCATCTCAACTGAGGATCGAACGATGGACCACCGAGCTAGGAAGCCAGTGATAATATCTCTGTAGAGGTATTAATATCTGTTTTGATGGCCTCTGCTGGAATGCAATCTGGTCCAGCTGCTTTTCCATCTTTCAGAAGCTTTATGACTTTCTTTATTTCTTCTATACTTGGTCGTTAACAGCTGATTTGTAGCTCCTCTTCTGCTGGCTGGATGTCTGGGGGATTAGTTGGAGCTGGTCTACTGAAGAGTTCCTCAAAATGTTGTGTCCATCTCTTCATTTGTTCTTGTATATTACTAAGCAATTTTCCATTCTGATCTTTGATGAGGTCATTTGCTTGCTTATATTTCCCTGTTAGCTTCTTTGTGTTGTTGTACAGGTCCCTCATATTTCC
The DNA here is from genome assembly GCA_024509875.1 of Oreohelix idahoensis. Taxonomy (NCBI): domain Eukaryota; kingdom Metazoa; phylum Mollusca; class Gastropoda; order Stylommatophora; family Oreohelicidae; genus Oreohelix; species Oreohelix idahoensis. Next base: position 48,509 of record JAMPIV010015952.1, read on the forward strand.
TTTGGCTGCAGCTTCCTCTGCTTCCCTTGCCAACTCTTCAATACACTTCCTCTTGTCTCTTTTGATGTTTCTTCTTACTTCTTTGTTTGCTTCTATGTACACTTCATAAGCCTTAGCTTTGGAGCTTCTGGTTTTGCTTCTGTTTAAATCTGCTTTCTTGTTTTTCCTGTCTTCTATCTTACTAATGGTTTCTGTTGTTATCCATGCTTTGTGCTGATGTTCTCCCCATCTCGTTCCATATATTTTTTACTTGTTGCCAGTGGTCTTCCGTATCTGCTTCATCTTCCAGCTGTTGGAGTACTTCATGATAAGTAACCCATAACTCTCCTTTTGTGACAGACATTTTAGGGTATTGTGATCTTATTCTTGTGCCCCCATGACCAAAGCAAGTGAATGGACTACTAGTGTCACACGTAATATTTTGTACACCCATAATGTATATACACACCTGATATGGTCATCATCCCACACCATGAGCAAATATCATCACCAAGCCAGGTTCAATGATCAGGTCATCAGGCATGTGCTGATTCTCACATGACATGACTACAACTGCCTGTTTACCTGAGTGTGTAGATGAGAAGACAGAATGAGACAATAAATAGAGAGGTGAAAGCACGAAGAAGTATGGCAGCTGTACCCAAAGGTCAGGTTTCAGCAATGTACAGTTTTACATATAAGATGTCAAAAGATCTCTAACAGAATGCAGTTTGTTACGCTGTAGAAATTCTTTTTTTTCTTTGTACATCAACATATTCATGTTGAAGAAAACAGCAGTGGTAGGCCTCAGGTTGCTGGCATCTCTACAGTGAGTTTCCTGTAAAGTTACTAGCAACAGCTGTGAATGCTTTCTCTGTTCCACACATGTTGGGCACTCCTGACTCAAAGAAGTGAGGCAAACAGTTTACTGACACTAAAATGGCACAATCTGCGCCATAGAACACAAATGTCAAGAATTTTACAGTGAACAAAGCCAAGGTCAATACACTGTTAGGTGGATGTTAGTACCACTCACAATATCACATTCTTATTATTAAAAGTTATAAACTAATACTACTTGAATGTAACACAAATATTTCCTTTAGAATCTTTAAATATCCTCGACCTATGAACTATTCTATTTACTTCTAATAATTCCTTGCTCATTTTATTTTATAACGGAATAAAAGTCTGTTAGATTAAGTGTTTGAAACTAGATTACAGAGAGTAACAGAAGTGGCCCACAAGATGCTTACAGCCTCATGTTTCAACACTTCATTGAATGACTATTTCAAATTTTAATATTACGTATGCAGTTATTAGCATTCATCTGATAGAACAAATTATTCACATAAAGATATTAGCATTGCCAAATTTGTAAAACATTTTAAAATGAAACCGGCATTACTTAATATTTTTTATTTAAGAACTCAATTAGCCAACCTGGTAATAAACAAATGTATTTTTCTAAAAGGAAATCATGTGATTTCAAGGGAACTAAATCATGATATATATCTTGTCAGAAAGCTAGAATTCTTGTGGTGAGAGTGCAATTATACTCAAACCAACCAATGATAAGCGAGGATTTTAAACTTAATTTTAGAACTGGTGATCCTAGACGGCCTTCAAAGTATGTATACACTGCTTAGACAGCTCAGACTTCGCTGGCTTGGCCATGTTCGCCGCATGGAAGATGGTCGCATCCCAAAAGATATCTTCTACGGACAATTATCAGATGGCAAGAGAACAGTTGGGCGACCACAGCTGAGGTTCAAAGATATGTGTGCAAGAGAGATATGAGGGCACTGGACATGGATCCAGCAACATGGGAGGATGAAGCTGCCGATCGCATTAAGTGGCGATGCTATTTACGGCACTACCTCAGATTGGGCGAAGAGAGGCTCACACAAGAAGCAGAGGTGAGGAGAAAACGTCAAAAGGAGCACCAGGAAAATAAGCAGCTGAGGGCTGTCACCCCAGGGGCGCATTCCCATAGTCAGTTATGACTGAAGGGGCTATTATTATCCTAGACGGTTAATTAGATCTCCATACATAAGAAAGTTACACTGTCTACAAAGTCATAATGGGAACTTCAGAAGCTGCTTCAAAAATTAACACATTTATTTCTGAGAACGCAACATGTCAAAACTTCATGATTTTTCCAAGACTTTTTATTTTTTTATTTCCAAGGCCTGGAAGTTTTTTTTTAGGACTCAAAGACCTGGTGGTAGATGGTGACAGGATTCAATGGTCTGGGTTATTCAAGCCACTTGTGTGATAATATGTCACTATGATATACTTTAGTCACTCCATCACTTCACTGTGTACCAGTCTACCTTGTGTCTGCATCCAGTTCAACCTTATATTTACCATTAACTTGCAGTTGTCATTACCTTATTTATGCCATTACCTTATTTATGTCATTACCATTACTTATTTATGTCATTACCATTACTTATTTATGTCATTACCATTACCTTATTTATGTCATTACCATTACTTATTTATGCCATTGCCATTACCTTATTTATGCAATTACCATTACTTATTTACGCCATTACCATTACTTTATTTATGTCATTACCATTACTTTATTTATGTCATTACCATTACCTTCTTTATGTCATTACCATATTTATGCCATTACCATTACTTATTTATGTCATTACCATTACTTATTTATGTCATTACCATTAACTTATTTATGTCATTACCATTACATATTTATGTCATTACCTTATATATGCCATTACCATTACTTATTTATGCCATTACCATTACTTATTTATGTCATTACCATTAACTTATTTATGTCATTACCATTACATATTTATGTCATTACCATTACATATTTATGCCATTACCTTATTTATGTCATTACCATTACTTATTTATGTCATTACCATTACTTATTTATGCAATTACCATTACTTATTTATGCCATTACCATTACTTTATTTATGTCATTATGTTGGAAGGAAAGTCCTCAGGTTCCCCAGCCTCGCAATGACATGTCATTGGGCCGAAGGGCTGAAAGCCCAAAGGCCGCTGGTTAAGGGGGGGAAAAAAAAAAAAAAATTTACATCATTACCATTACTTATTTACATCACTACCATTACTTATTTACATCATTACCATTACTTATTTATGTCATTACCATTACTTATTTGTCATTACCATTAATTTATTTATGTCATTACCATTACTTATTTATGTTACCTTATTTGTGTCATTACAATTAACTTATTTTCATTACCTTATTTATGTCATTACCATTAACTTATTTATGTCATTACCATTACCTTATTTATGTCATTACCATTACTTATTTATGTCATAACCTTATTTATGTCATTACCTTTACTTATTTATGTCATTGCCATTACTTATTTATGCCATTACCTTATTTATGTCATCAACATTAACTTATTTATGTCATTGCCATTACTTATTTATGACATTACCTTATTTATGTCATTACCATTACTTATTTATATCATTACCTTATTTATGTCATTACCATTACCTTATTTACCAATAAACTATTCTTCTCTGCCTTTCAGCTCCCTGTGAAAAACAGGCCATCAATTAGTTATGGCATTGCCTCTCCTGTCATGCATCAGCCAATTCCTCCAATGTCTTCATGCTTGTCCTCTCCAACTGCTTTAGTCTCCATCTATTTCTGTTACCTTGACGATTCCAAATCAAGGACTGCCTTGTACTGCTATTTGTCGGTTTTCTCAGAGTTGTCTTGTTCAAGTGATTTTTGTTTTGGTTCCGTCAATCAATTCTACTGTCATCAAATATGGTCGTTCTCTTTTTCTGGCCTTCACTCCTCACTGGCATTATTACTCTTCCATTCCTTTTACATGCTAATTCTTCTAGTAGTTATTGTTTTTGCTTTCATCGTTCAAGGTCTTCTTATCATATCATGTCACTGCCTTGCTAATACCTATCTGCATGATCTGTTTCTGAAACAACGAACAACATTGACACCTATTTGTGCAGCGGGAAGTTGTTTGTGTACTAAATTATGTAACAGCTTCCAGCCGACAGGATAGGTGGTGGTAAGTGGTGAGATGGGTTGAATGAAGAAACGTCTAATACAGGGACATCTTCTTCTTCTTCGATCCTTAACCACCGACCGTCAAAGCAGTCAGTGGCCATCACGCCTAGTGGCGTCTTGTAGGGCAACAACAAATTGATTCCACTTTGCACGGTCGGTGGCCATCCTTCGTACAGTGCCCCAACTCTGGTTCATTCTTTGCATCTCAGCCTCCACAGTCCTCCGCCAAGTTGTTTTTGGTCGGCCTCTCTTTCGCTTTCCTTCAGGGGTCCAAAACATAGCTGTTCTTGTGATGGCATCGGGGTCTCTTCTGAGGACATGACCAACCCAGCTCCAGCGTCTGCCAGCTATGATGGTGTGCATGTCCTCTTGCTTGCTACGAGTAAGCAGATCTTGGTTGGTGATGGTATTCGGCCAAAAGATGCGGTGAATTTTTTCTTAGGCATGTTGTGTGAAAAGAGGACAATTTTGACATTTCCTTCTCTGTGACTCTCCAGCATTCCGCACCATAGAGAAGCACAGAAAGCACGCAACTCTGGTATAATCTTAATTTTGTGCTTGTGCTGTATTGGGAGGACTTCCAGATGTTATTTAGGCTAAAGAAGGCTGTTCTTGCCTTATTCATTCTGATGTTGATGTCTTTGCCTGCCCCACCGTCTGGTGTTACTATGCTTCCTAGGTATGTGAAGGTATCTGTCTGTACCAGTTGCCGATTCCTTACTGATATGGGCTCAGGGTTGCTCACATTGAGCGTCATGACCTCAGACTTCTTTAAATTGATCTTCAAGCCCACCTGCTGGCTAATTTTATTAAGTCTATCCGTTTTTTCCTGGATGTGTTGATGTGAATGTGCCAGCAGTGCAATGTCATCTGCATATTCCAGATCTTCCAATGTAGAAAATGTAGTCCATCTTATTCCTCTTGGACTGCCTTCTGTTGTCTGGCGCATCACCCAGTCTATGACTGTTAAAAATAGAGTGGTTGATAAGGGGCATCCCTGTCGTACTCCTGTCTTCACCTCGAAGGTTAGGTTACTCTGCCCAACACTACACGTAAAGTTGGCATAGAGGGTTTTTATGATTGACACTATGCAGCTTACCAACGGGCTGATCACCCGTTTGCCAGTCACTTCGATTACGGAAACAACGGCAGATGGATTGATTTGCCATTGCCCTAAAGACGCCAATAGGCGTGATGGGAAACAATGGCAGAGAAAACTTATCTGCTGTTGCCCTAAGACGCCACTAGGCGTAATGGCCACTGACTGCTTTGACGGTCGGTGGCTAAGGACGGAAGAAGAAGAAGAAGACTATGCAGCTTGGAATTCCATAAGCCCTCAGTATTTTCCATAAACTGTCCCTATGTATGCTGTCAAAAGCCTTTTCAAAATCAACAAAATTTATGTAAAGCTGTCTTTGCCATTCTGAGCACTGCTCTATAATGTTCCTGAGAGTGAATATATGGTCTACACATCTTCTGTTCTTTCTAAATCCTGCTTGTTCTTTCCTCAGTTTGTAGTCTACTGCCTTTGAAATTCTCTGTATAATTATCCTGCCTAGTATTTTGCTGGGAACTGAGAGAAGAGTGATTCCTCTCCAATTATTGCAGTCTGCAAGATCTCCCTTCTTGGGCAATTTGACAATTATTCCTTTCTTCCACTCTGATGGTGTTGTCCCCGTTTTCCACACTTGTGCAAATAGTGGTTCTAATAGTTCTGCTGCTAGCTCAGGGTCTACAGGGACATCAGTAGCAGATAATTGCACCAAATCATGTGGTTCAGGTTTTCAATATCGATGACAAACAGTAATTGGGAGATAAGGTGTCAGTTCGCTAACATGATATGCCCAAATACACGGCTGATTTCACTGGGATGTCGGAAGATGACAATATTGTTAAAGATTAAGACACCGACAGTGATGTAATACTTCTGGCGGATGGAAATTGTTGTGATAATCAATTATGAGAAAGTAACATCTTGGAAGATATATCAGTGATAGATCTGTGTAGTAGTGAATTTGTAAAGATAACAAGTAACAACGGGAGTGGCAAGATCTTATATGGCTATGGAGTTTGAAAATACCACATAAAGGGCAATATGATGTCATGTAGTAATTTTCTACATGAGGGTAGTGGGGGGACTACAACCAAAATCAGACACTTATTCGCAATTGGCTTGGCGTTTGAGATGCTAAGATAGACTGCTCCTGATTGGACTTCTCCTCCAAGTAGCAACCTGAGTGTGTAGACAAATATTTTGCTTGTATTCTACAGCATAGCAAGACTACTTCACTGACTTCCAATTTTCGTCAAGAAGAAATCATTGACAGCCAGGAATACTGAATATTAGGACTCAAATATAGGACGGGCCATAGGACTGGAAGTGAATTCTAAGATTAAACAAGAGTAACTCCAGAGACATCACTTTGCGCCTTAAGTTCTAGGATCCAACTTCAAGTGCACTCAGTTAGACACCTAACATACCTGAAAGAGATGTCATCTTAAATCACTTGTTAAAAAATATTCCGTTTCATGTGCAAAAAGTCTGTGCTCGCCCAAAATAACTCTGTGAAAGTTGTAATATGTACATTTTATCATTTTATGCTTGCATTTTGACACGTATAATTTGCTTGTGGATATACAGTTGCATATGAGGCTGCAAATAACTTGACACGAACCACCACTGCAAGATCTGGTAGCTGCTTCGTGCGGGTTTCCTCACAAGGAACCAACAGCACAGGTGGCCACAGGCTACATAGAGAGCAGGGAGTGGATGATGATATCATGGTGTACATATTTATTATACAAGCACTTTTGTCTCCTTTCAGTTTGTGGTTCAAGTTGCCAGCAGTCGCCGCTAGAACCAACATCTGACGAGTCTTGCTGACACTTGACAACCTTTGTAATTACCTCAGTGTTAATGCATGAGATGTGTTACAGCCATAAGACTTGACTACTCTAGAGAAGTACAGTCCAAGGCACCTGTGGGAACCAACAGAGGCTGAAGCAGATGCCAACTGACCCCACACCGGAACCTAAGTACTTGAAAGCACAGTCAACAAACATTTCACAATCTTCCCTAATTCCCACCACAGTTTAAATCATCCGATGATGATATATATCTGTAGTAAGATCCCTGATACCCCGATCAAATAGATAAAATATTACTGCTTATAAATTCAAATACTATAAAGATAAAATAGGGAGTTGTGTTCAACATCGTCACCATCACCCGCAGTCGTGTTGGTTCTAACAAGCAGAAACGCCATGGTAAACGATACACAAAACTGTTAGCTTTTCCCCTCTCCGCAATACCAATTTACACTAAAATAAAAGCCTTTTGACAGACCGAAATGCATAGTTAGTTTCAAACGGAGTGAGAGAATAAAGAAACGGAGGAGTGAAATGAGAGACGGAAAAATGCAACCTTGACAAGCGTTGGTTTTTGAATCTCGAACTAGAACGACAGGCGACAGCTGACGTCACAGACTTGCTTAGTCTAACACTAAACGGGAATGAATGGTTGGGAGTTTGAATAAAACTACTTGGCGTTAGTAACGTTGTTGCTATGGCATTTTTTTTTTTTTTCAAAAAGTATCTGCTATTGAATGAGAGGAAACCCCACCGCTTTGTCTCCTACCCGTAGTGACAATTTAAATCTAACGAAACCATTTTGCGTTAGGCAAAACGTGTACAAGCAAGAGAGAGAGAGAGAAATGTAAGTGGGGGATTTGCATGGAGGCATATTTGAAAAGATAGCTTATGCAGTGTGATACTGAAATTGAGAAGGGTAGCGAAAGGGTGACCAAGAAACCTCGATGAATAATAAAATAAAAGCAAGGACAGTTGACAAATAAAATGATAATATTTGTTTATTAGAAGACAATACTACCCATAATGTTATAATATCTTACAGTAAAAAACACTTAGATAATAACAGAAATATTGTAAAGAAAAGACAGAGAGACAGACGCATTGATGTCCTCACTCAACTTTGCCAGTCTCGGGAAAGGGGGGACATTAACTTTTTTTTTTTGAAAGTGTAATTTATTTTTGAAAAAAAGAGGCTAGTGGGCATAACATAATTCGGCTGGCTGTGGTAGAATAGACTGATAGGAGTAATAAAAACGATTTGAAACCAGCGTTAGTTGCCACACGAAGATAAAAATCTCACAAGTAGCATCAGACGCAAGAAATACATGACCAGTGCCTTCGCTGTCCTGTATCAGTGGCGATCTGAATGTGCCCATTAATCGCCGGTTAACCTACAAATTGTGTATTATTTCATTGATGCGGTAAGATAAACATTTATGTACACCTTATTATTGATATGTATTTGTATTATTGAATGTGTATGCATTATTGATGGGTACAGGCAACACCAGAAAGGCGCCCAACTCAACACTTTGTGTTATGCCACAAGTGATATTAGGGAAAGATTACCATTTCTTGTAAAAGCCAGGCAGGCTTACTTAAACTTTGGGAGAGAATGAAAAGACATAGTGGGAAATAAAATATGACATTATTATAATTGGTAGGCCAGAAAACCACTGGCCGTCTTAGCAAGTCACAGTGTTTGCACATGACTATATAATTAACTATAATTTCTTCTATGACAAGGAATGTATCAAACAGATGTTTGAAATTACCTGATGATGAATAGGGCACCAAATCAGATAGGAACGATAGCTAATTATGTAGCAACTCCACTGATCTTGAAACTGTTGATAATGTTTAATTATCTCTGATTTCAGGGTTCCATCGTGAAACAATCAGTGAGCCACATACCAACATATACGTACTCCTGAAGCTGCAAGCTCGAGGCAAAAATTACCTGTTTGCCTTAAATCCAAAGAGTTCTGAAGCAGAGTTCAGACGTTGCAGTCGTGAAGAAGGTGGTTGTGAAAAGGACATCACAGGGTTCCAGGAAATAAAGTTAAGCCCAATTGTCCACGGGCGTGTGTTAGTTCATTTAACCATACTCTCCATCATTATTATATCAATCAGTATTCTTGACATGATGATACAAGTCGTTCCTCAGAAGCGTGTCCCTTCATAGGAGTTATTGCTTCATCAGAACACTTCCAGTCAGAAACAATTTAGATTAATATTAACAGACACAGTTGTTGTTTTAAATTACTTTGCTGTAAATAAATTGCCTTATATTTTGAGTTTAACCAGTCCTGTATCCCATCAATTGAGATACAGGAAAATAAAATTGTACAAAATATTATCATTCAAAATTTACCCAGTGACTTGTTTAATTACTTGTTCATTAAGTTATAGGTGTAGATGTTGTCATTTTATTAACATTACATTGCATATTACCCTAGACACCTAGCCAGATAACATCCAGACACCATAACATATAATTAGGCTAAAAATATATAGCAGATTGAGGTCGTAGGGTGGAAGCAGACAGGTACCCTAAGAACAACTTCATCAACAATTAGACTCAGGGACTTGCATAGCTGACCTCACATCCGTAGACAATTAATACTTAACCTTTTAACATCTAAACCCACCACAATATCATCGCTTCTTTTTTATAAACAACTTTATTCATGTTACATTGTTAAACTATAAGTGATTATTAAACCTGTTTATTTGTAACTGTAAAGCTATACCGTCATACCCCGACTTACGGCGCTTCAACTTATGGCGCGTCACACTTACGGACATTTTTGCATTACTATCATACCACGGAGTTGTGGCACTTCCTTAGGAGTTACAGACATTTAGCATCATGATGCCACCGCCCGCAACACCGTGTCAGTTTATTTTACAAACACCAGGCGATTTGCATCTTGCCATGTTCTCTGTTTCCCTTTGTGATTAAGTGAATATTAAAGTGTTTATAATTTTTATTTTATTGGGTTTTTTGGTGTGATTAAAATATTAAAGAAGTTAATACATAATAGCATTTAAAAGGCTGTTTAAGGCTGTTACAAACATTAGCATCTTCTTGTGTTATACTCAGTGAGTAATTGGTGTGCTTACTATTTTTTGCAAAATAACAAAAAAGAAGTTGTAAAGCTCTTACTTTAAATGCAAAGTTAGAAATGATTAAACTTAGTGAGCAAGGCAAGTCTAGGCTATGGCTGAGCTAGGCCTAGGCTGTAAGGTATGCTAGGCTTGCCAACCAGTTAGTACAATTGTGAATTTACATTCGTCAATCAGAATAAGGTAAGCAATATATTCATTTTACTTTCCTGTCGTTTTTATAGGCCTAGAGCTATTGCGCACTTAATATATGATAGCGTAAACACGTTTTCAGGATTTTGTATACATGCGCAAGTGAAAAAAGACAGTGCTTTGACTTAGACTTTTTTGACTTATGACACCCCCCCTTCCCCCCAGAACTGAAGGTGATGTAAGTGCGCGGTAGGCCTGCAGTTTGATTAATCAATATTGAGTGAAGTGTATGTCTCCACCCATTTGACTCATGTTCTAAATACATAACCAGATAAAGTTATTAGATTAAGATTTAGCTGAATCACCTTCAGACGGAGCTCAGAAAATATGAGTCAATATTTCCTCACAGAAGGAGCGGGAGAATAATAAGTTTATGACAGCTTAGATGATCTGTTATTATGCTTTCTTTTCTTTAAAATCCTGTGAGGCTCCCTTAAATAGAAGCATCATTCTTCTATTTATATCTCTGCCAAGAGTGACCTTGAGCAAAGGCTGATAAGTTTGAAGACCCTCATTTTTATACTCTTAAATTTGGCCATTGTGTTACTAATACCAAGGAGCAGGGGAGGCAATACTGCCACATCTACATCGGTGATCACATTATATAATTTCATTCCTTTTCCTTATATTTAAGAACCCAGTTATGAATGTCTGTAACATCTTGGTTGTAACATCTTGGTTGTTGTAACATCTTGGTTGTAACATAATATATAATATTACTATTATGTATAAAATGTAAAACAACAGCATATGTATGGTTGTAACATTGACAATAACATCGGACTTCTTACCTGGAATTCGTTTAGTGACATAGTTCTCATACTGTATGCGATTGAGCTGCCTGGTTTCTAAAGTGCTGAGTCCATTAGGCCACCTCCGCTCATGAGCGTTCTCCATCAGCTCATTCACAATATGGCTGGGACATCCACTCTCAATAAGGGCTCGTTTTATCACAGCCTGCAGGACAGCATCTGGGGTGGAGATCATACCACCCCATCTTGTCACCATGGCTGCCTGGAGTCTGCCTACCCAACTGCAGGGAACAACAATCAACAACTAATTGTACTGTTATAAAATAAAAGGCTTAATTTCAATGCAGCAATTTCTTTTTCAACATGCCTGAAACTACGTGAAGTAAAGATTATATTTGTTGATGACAAAAACAACACAAAACAAACAAATGTAAAGCAACATCGCTCAAGATTACCAAAGAGTCTGTTTACTACATTAAACATCAAGAAAATGGTTTAACTTTAAAAAACAAGAAAATTTATGTACGCATGCGTAACATAATACAAGCGCATTTGCTTTGCTGATCATTAATATTTATGACATATCATTTTCAACATCAGATTCTACAAATCATATTCAAACCACAGCAATATTTAACACATAACTAATGCTGGCATTAATCATACAAACTCTGTGGTGTAATCAAATATGTTTCTTAATTATAAAAGAATATCAAGAATTCTTGTTTTGGTTTGAAGGACCTTCTTCATTACACATGGACAACTCCATCAAGAATTCTTGGTTTGGTTTGAAGGACCTTCATTACACACGGACAACTCCATAAAGAATTCTTGGTTTGGTTTTAAGGACCTTCATTACACATGGACAACTCCATCAAGAATTCTTGTTTTGGTTTGAAGGACCTTCTTCATTACACATGGACAACTCCATCAAGAATTCTTGGTTTGGTTTGAAGGACCTTCATTACACACGGACAACTCCATAAAGAATTCTTGGTTTGGTTTTAAGGACCTTCATTACACATGGACAACTCCATCAAGAATTCTTGTCAAAGTGTAAGGCAGACAATGTAGTCTATATTGCATGAAATCATGACTTCTTAAAATAGCTTGCATAAAACAGTATTTAAAAAAAAATGAAACTAATGGATGAACTTTGAACAAATATGATCTTGAAACTGGTGGATAAACACTAACATTTATCACAATCAGCCCAGGTGTTCTTGAATTGTTTCTCACAATAGATAGACACACGGTCAAATTAATGGAACTTTTTACAATTTAAGAAATAAAATAAAACCTCATGTAATTTCATAGCTTTTTAAAAGGTAAAGAAAGGATTGGTCACTGATCCTTCCAGGCTTAGTGAAAGAGGCAACTGAGATGAGGCTGTGCTTGGTGCTAACAATCTCAACTTATCCTTCCAGACATGGCGAAAGAGTCACCTAAGATGAGGCTGTGCTTGGTGCTAACAATCTCAACTTATCCTTCCAGACATGGTGAAAGAGGCACCTAAGATGAGGCTGTGCTTGGTGCTAACAATCTCAACTTATCCTTCCAGACATGGTGAAAGAGGCACTTAAGATGAGGCTGTGCTTGGTGCTAACAATCTCAACTTATCCTTCCAGACATGGTGAAAGATGCACCTAAGATGAGGCTGTGCTGGGTGCTAACAATCTCATAATGTAAAACAAATTGCTACATAAATCATCACTGCTAGAGTACAGGAAGTGCTCTGCTGCAGACTTCTTGCATGCGGATCAAATGAAGTTGCAGTCTCACGCTCCTTAATACTTTGAGTACCATGGGCCCCTTTTGGCGACAAGCCTTATTTTCCGTAGAGTACCAATGTCGCCTTTTGGCTTAAGTATAGCATCAGCATAAAATGTTATCACGGCAAACGTCTGAACATACGCAAATCAAGGGAAGTAACTCAATTTTATTGAGAAATGGTCAATGGCGGCCGACAAATTTTTTTGTGTTTTGATTAATCTTTAGGTGGAAATTTCTTTAAAAATTAGTGAAACTAGTGAATGTTGCAATGATTTGGATTCTGGCTCTCAGCTGACCTTTGAAAGTGACAACAGTTGGTCTAGTTTTGATGCAGGGCAGCCTGAAATTACTGAAACGGACAGCAACAGCTCTAGTTCCAGCATTCTTGAAGCTGTCAGGTGTTGATAGCAATTTTCAGGGACATAGTGAGAATCAGGGGCGTAGAAAAAGACCTGCTACTAGGAGGGGGTGTGACAAGAGAAGCAGCTGATTAGTTTCAGTGGTACTTGTATGGCTTTGATGACCCCTATGTGAGCATTATGGTTAGGATTAGACTGTTACAGACAGTAGAAGAGGGTTTCTGGTAATTTTTAGAAAAACAAATCATAACATGAAGCGTGGCCGTTCATCTGTTTTTGCTAGGTCGGGAAACATGGTTTCTTGTACGTGGCATTATAGAATTTGTTCAGCACAGTCCACGCAAACAATGTTACTGACAAAAGTATCAGATCCATACACCATGAGGGAGATTTATGACAGTGGAAAAACCTATCATGGCAGATGTTTATAATGACAATATGAGTGGTGTAGGTCACTTCAATCAAAGACTGGTGAATTACTTTTATCCTTATCCCTGCCTCAAATGGTATCATCATATTCTTCATTTTGTCATAGAAGTTGCCCTCATCACCATGTGACGTATTCTTTCCAGAACGTTGTCTCCATTACAGCTGCTCTGAATGCATCACGATTCTGGGCAAGTCGACCTGCATCAGCCAAAGACAAGTTCAGACTCTCTGTGATGTCCTAGGTCCACCGTCGTATAGGTCGACCCCTTCCCCTTTTTCCAGGGACCATGCCTTCGATCACTATTTTTTCCAGACTATTATGTCTTTTTATATGACCGAAAAATTTCAGCTTCCTTATTGCGATGGTATTTAGGAGCCAATTTTCCTCTACGTTTAGTGAGTGCAGTACTTCTCTGTTGGTCTTTTTTTCTGTCCAGGGTATTCTCAACATCCTTCTGTAGCATTTCATTTCGAATGATGTAACCTTTTTTGCAACTGTTTTATTGAGTGTCCAAGTCTCGCAGCCGTATGTTGCTACTGGGAATATACATGCTCTGATCAGTTGTAACTTTGTTTCTTTGCTTGTGCCTTGCCATAGGTTTTTCATCTGTATTAGTTTATGTGAAGCAATTGCAAGTCTTCTTTTAATTTCTACTGCACAGTCGCCAGAGCTGTTGATGATTGATCCTAAGTATTCGAATTCATTAACACTTTCCAGTTCTTCGTTATCAATTTCAATTTCTGGTTTGGTCTTTACTTTGTCTGTTGTCAATACTTTGGTCTTCTTGGCGTTTAGGTATAGATTCTGGGCCTCGCTGTGTTTTTTGGTGGACAGAATTAATTGTTCAAGTCCTTTTGGGTTGGTCGATAGGAGGACTGTGTCGTCAGCATATCTGATTTCCGGGATCTACTACCCGCCGATGTTAAATGAGTCAAACTCTGTGTGTTCTTGGTCATCTTTTACGTTTGTCATGATATTCTCGGCATACATGTTAAGCAAGTAAGGGAAAAGGGTACAGCCTTGTCTTACTCCTTTCTGTACTTCAAACCATTCTGATGTTTCCCCCTCTATTCTTACGGCTGCCTGTTGTTCTTGGTACAGCAGTGCGATACGTTGTATAAGGTGGTTTGGAAATCCCATATTTTCCATAATAGTCCATTGCTGATGTTGTACACAGTCGAAAATTTTGGTGTAATCAATGAAACAAGTATATAGGTCAAAGCAATTTAGGCTCAAGATTGTGAAGCTCTGGTATCAGATTATGCAAGAAGTAGACACCACAAGAAAATGTAGGCCATCTGTGCTTCAGCGGAAATTGACAGACTCGTCGCAGAACATAATCAGTTCTCACAGCAGTATGAAGACAATTGACAGCGACCAAGATGCATTATTTGTAATTCTGCTGGACTGAGAGTCCAGAAAAGATTCCTTTGTATTGGATGTGAAAAACCACTCAGCGTTGTGCCCTGCTTTTCAATTTTTTATAAGAGTGAGGACAATGCTGCTACCAGGAAGGAAATAGGCCCCCAAGGCCAGAGAAAAAAACAACAATAATTGCATTTGTGACCATATTTTATGTTAGACTATCACACCCAGCTAAAGCCATCTGTGACCATATTTTATGTTAGACTATCACACCCAGCTAAAGCCATCTGTGACCATATTTTATGTTAGACTATCACACCCAGCTAAAGCCATCTGTGACCATATTTTATGTTAGACTATCACACCCAGCTAAAGCAAATTGATAAGTATGTATTTTTTAAATTTCTTTTTGCATGAAATCATGTCAGTACCTTATGAATATTTCTATTTTGTCATTACAGACCCTGGAATTTTGTGTCCATTTCAAAAAGCTTTTTAATCCCAATATCATTTTAAGAGCATATTATACTTGCTTTTTTTTTTAGAAAGAATGTTCAATAATATTATATCTTGGAAAGTCTTATGACTTTTGAGTTGATTATAATATTTGTTATACATTTTTCAATAGTGCATGCCAATTTTTGTCTATTGCCTCATTAATATTCAAAATGGCTGCCATGATCACATAACCTGAACACAAAACTAGGTCCCCAAGTGACACCTTATCCACTTCCCATATCATCCTGAAAGTTTCATGTAAATCTGTTGACTCATTCAGTCTCAGTGATTTTTTAAATTTCATCACCCCAAATGGGAAATTTTTCCTAAAAACCCTTGGTACTTGAAGGTAATTACTAACTGAGAAGCCTTGGTACTCAAAGTGTTAAAGAACACAAGAGGGACATTCACACATTCATTTAAAATTAAACAAAACACGAGAGGCATACATGGCTAATACAGTCAACACGTTATGTGCGTGAGCGTTCAGTTCTTCAGAAACCTCACATACTTGACATTTATGTGACTGGAGCTTAAGAAGCTGCTAGATTCCAGGTTCGGATAGCGTATCATTTATGTATGTTTTTATGTACTTATATTAATGTAAATATGCGAGGTAATGTGAATCAAACGTGACTAAAGCACTGTTTAAAAATAAGTAAGTTTATTTTCATTATTACTGCACTTATTTGATAAATTAGAAGTGTAAAAATGTTATATGAATATTATAAAACAACTACTGGCATGTGTGTATTTGTTTTCTTCAGTCCGTCATCAACAGCAGGTTCAATGTGCATCAACAGCAGGTTCTGTGTGTATTTTAGTTTTTGCAGCAGGACTAGACTGCTGCAAACATGCCTTGATAGCCTTTTTATTGTTTATTCTGCACCAGACTGTGAATTTGTTAATTTGTAATGTGCATCATATGGCTGAAATACCTTGACATAACTCAACTCTTCAAATGATCTTCTTCTACAAACTTAACATCTTCCTCTTCTCCTTTATGGGTACAAACATAAAGACACGTATTAATCACTTTGAAAAATGCAAATAATAAAAGTTACAAAAGTCTGAAAAACAGAAAGGTGGAAAAAACCCGTTGACAATGTACAATTTCAGCTTTAAGTTTGTATAAAATACAGCTACTTTATACATGTCTTGGCGTATTTACATATTTCTCTTAAGAAAGCAATAAACGCATTACACGCCAGAGACAGCACAAGATCGATGCAATGTAATGAATATGCTGATCTGATATGTCTTTTAAATGGCAGTGTAGTGTAAATATTCTAGAAGTTTGAAAATTATTGTATGAAATTATTTTCAAGGAAAATTTGCAATAGTTTTCTTAGTATGCATGCTACAGTGAAGTTTAAGAGACATTACACATCCACGCATTTAGCCCACTGCCTTGCCATGCAAAATATTTTTTTTAATTTTGAAAAAAATAAAAACAATTGTTTTGCATATCATTACAACTTGTAAAAATCAACTTGCATACCACTGAATTTAGTTTTGGTTTAAAAAAAAAAAGGGGGGGGGTAAAAGATAGCTCGGTCAAATCAAATTTGCGTCAATGGAGCTCAATCACATGGGGGGATTGAGTGTACTAGTCGCTTGTCAGGAAAATATCTGACAATACTGATAAAGATAACCATATTTTTAACAAAGCTTATTTTGAATAATCTTCAACTTTTAAACTCACAGCTTCTCAGTTTCATTGAATTCAAACTTCTTTCAATCTTTAGGCAGAAACAGACATCTCATTGCCAACGTAGTTTGAGTACATGCACACACTTAATGGAAGCTGATGTGTTACTTTATAATTCCTTTCACTCAAAATCTTTCAGACATCAAATAATACCTCCTCACATCCTCATTCTCGAGAGTAGTTTGAATCTCTCGTATTCGAGGGTTGGATATTCGCATCGACCTTAGCAACTCCTGAAATGTAAACAACAATAAGTAACCAAGGAAAATTAAAAACTTCCACTTTCATTCTTCTTCTTCTTCTTCCGTCCTTAGCCACCGACCGTCAAAGCAGTCAGTGGCCATTACGCCTAGTGGCGTCTTAGGGCAACAGCAGATAGGTTTTCTTTGCCATTGTTTCCCATCACGCCTATTGGCGTCTTTAGGGCAACGGCAAATCAATCCATCTGCTGTTGTTTCCGTAATCAAAGTGACTGGCAAACGGGTGATCAGCCCGTTGGTTCCACTTTCATAATCAGGACTAAATAACATTTCTCTGGGTCTTAGTGATAAAATTTAAGGAGCTAAAATACAGACTACTATTTCATATGCAATACCAAAACTGTTGTGTAACAGAACTCAAGTTTAGGAGCTAAGGTTAAACTGAAGGCATCTGACAAAAACATTTAGACGATTTTTTTCATTTTACAGACCACTGACATGAATATCAACTATTGTGAAATCTCCAATACACATATACCTAAACATGCATGCTCTACTTAATGTTTGGTTAAGAGATTTTCCTGCACTATTGTAGATAATGACAATAGGTCCAGACATTCTAGAGACCTGTATTTGTGATGTTCTGTTTAATTCATTAAAACTGAAATACATCTTGATTTTGTCATAAACTTTCAGTGTATGTCTTCTTCTTCTTCTTCTTCCGTCCTTAGCCACAGACCGGATTTCAGTGTATGTAGAATTACATAAAACAGCTGAGAGATTCGAAAGAAACATGGGTTGTAAGAACATGAGATATTTAAGAAGCTGATGTATGTATGACACAAGATGGATCTCTATGGGATATGTACACAGTTATTACCCCAACAAATTCATATCAAGTCCTGTGGCGAGAGGTTTTATTTGGCTGTAGGATCAGTATAGTACTGAAAATTACAGAAATAGAATTTCTGCAGAAAATGGTGAAGTCCCAGTGTCTGAGAGAACTACTGGTATCACAAATTAGTTACGGCTGTGAATGATCTGATCTCGAAACAATAGTATAGAGGAGACCGACATAAAGCGCCACCTCTGCTGTGTAACCAATTGTGATATTAAACAAAGCAAGGAAACAGATTTTTACTTAACAATGATAAAATTGACAAGTCGTTCAAAATACAATTTCCTTATATTTTATTTAGTATATATACACTATCTACTCTTGTGCTGAAAGGTTAATGTTGCAAAAAAAATGGAATGAAATGAATTGGTAAGTTTACATATGATTTACAAATATTTATATTTATAAATATTACAACACGTTTTCCAATTATAGGAATAAAAATTATATCAGCTGTGCTGTTAATTAAGGATATAACGTTTATCAGCTATGCTGTTATTTACGTATAATTTATCCACTATGATCTTATTATTGTCTCTTGCTACGCTAATTCACGTTTTCTTCATTGACAGTTCTATGCTCACAATGCCGACAGAAATGGTACTAATGTGTACTCATCTCTCTTAAGTCTGTTCTTCTTTGTTTGGTTCACACCACCGGCAGAGTATCGTTCCTTTAGCCCACCCAAGACTGAGGGGGACCAAAGATGTAGAGTCTGGTCAACCTCTATGCTCCTGCGGAGTTCCAGGCAGCGGGATTGACTCGAACATACGACCTCAGGTTTTTAGGACACAATTAAACCTGTAACAAAGCAAAAATAGGGGCTAATTTCTGTCCTCAAGCCCACCTATTTCTAGTGTGAGTGAAATGAGCGTGTCTCCGATGTATGCATGTGGGATGAATGACAACATGGCTCAGTATGATTTAGCAATAGCGAGACAAGACAGGTGTCTACTTGCAAAACATTCTTTTTGATAAACTAATACATGGATACATTCAATAATATAGATTCAATACATGAATACATCCCATAATATAAATCAATACATGAATAAATCCAATAATATGTACACCTAGGTGTGATACAACAATGTCCTTCCCCCTATACTATATCACGCCCTCTCTGACAATAGCTGGTAACATATATCCTAACAATATTGTTATGTTCTTATGATAGGAGTATATGAGATGAGGACTGGTTGGTGATATATCAGGTTGGAGTTATAGGAGACAATAGATTGGAGTTAGATGCGACAATAGATTGAGTCCTGACAAGGACTGTTTTGGTTATATTGCAGGTTATAGGAGACAATAGATTGAGTCCTAACAAGGACTGTTTTGGTTATATTGCAGTTGGTCTTATCTGAGACAATAGATTGAGTTATAGAAGACAATAGATTGAGTCCTAACAAGGACTGTTTTGGTTATATTGGAGTTTGGAATTATCAGAGACAATAGACTGAAGTTATAGACTGACAATAGATTGAAGTATAGGAGACAATAGGTTGAAGTATGAGTCCTATTAGTCTTCGTCTATTCAATCATAATAGGAAATACAATCATTATACTTAATTCCCCCCAAGATACAATCAGTAACCTGATAGGTAGTATAAATGACACACAACAAATACCAACGGTTATCGTAAAAATATTTACCCTCCTAAGATTTTAAACTGGCCAGGTTTTGACGCGACTTAGTGAAGTAGGTTGCAGGTCGATGCCCTCAGGTAAGTTACCATAAATCAAGGTGACAGCTTCTCCCTCTTCAGTCTGTATCTCTGGCGTCAAGTTCGGGGTTGCGTGGTTAGCATAAAATCCGCCCGATTATATAGTCAAGTAACTACTTGAGGAAAGCTTTCGGTTGGTTCCTGGCGGAGCAAGTTGATTGGTTTCCTCCGGTTTTGTACCTGGTCTCATACAGCCTAATTTTATTCAGTTTTCATCGGCCATCTTGCGTGAACAAGATGGCCGTTAATTTATTCTGTCTCAGAGACTGGTGAACGTTGATCGTTGATTGGTTGAAGCAAATCTGTATCTCGACATAGTGATTAACAAAGTAGTGGGTTACACTTCGTTTCACGACATAGCCCCCTCCTTTCCTAGCTGTGACTTGTCATAGCTGACGTGTAAACCCCTGCTGTGGTTAATCCTTTTGCGTCTGTCCTTCCAGAGTACTAGGGTGTCGACTTAAAAAATCAGCTCCTACATTGTCTCTTCCCGGAATGTAATTCACGGTAAAGGAATAAGGCGCAAGAAGCAGACTCCACCTTAACAATCTCGAATTTAGCTTTTTAGATGCAGCCAAGAATGTTAAAGGTTGGTGATCGCTTTGGACAATGAAGTGTGTCCCATACAGATAAGGTGAAAATTTGTTGATGGACCAAATTAGAGCTAAACATTCCTTCTCTATGGTCGAGTAGTTCAACTCAGCTGCATTCAGCTTCCTACTGGCGTAGGCGACTGGTAAAAGTTTCTCCGGCTGGGCTTTTGATTTCTGCAAGAGAGTTGCACCAATACCTATACTGCTAGCGTCCGTTCTTAATACAAATTCCTGTGTGATATCGGGTAGTGTAAGGATGGGTTTGCTGGTGAGTTTTGCTTTTAGCTCTGTGTAAGCTTTTTCACAATCAGCATTCCATTGGATTTTGTCAGGCTGTCCTTTCTTCGTTAAGTTAGTTAATGGTGCACACAGAGAGTTAAAATGGGGTATGTACTTCTGATAGAACCCACATAAAGACACGAATGATCTCACATCTTTCTTCGTTTGAGGTCTGGGTGCCTTCTTTAGCTTCTCTATATTCTTTGGGTCAGGAGACATATGACCTGTAGAAATAGTGTGACCTAAGAATTCCAACTCCTTACAACCGATATAGCACTTGGTTGGACGTGCAGTCAATCCAGTTTCTCTCAGTCTGTCAAACAACATGGAGAGCGCTACTATATGCTCTTCAAATGTGTTTGTAGCAACAAGAATGTCATCCATAAAGTTAGTGATATGGGGATTTTGTAGAGGTTCCAATAATTTCCTCATCATTCTTGAAAAGATACTTGGAGCATTTTTCAGCCCAAAGGGTAGTACATTAAACTCGTAGTGTCCGTCTGATGTACTGAATGCCAGCATTTTCCTAACTTCTGGTTTCACTGGTATTTGGTAGTATCCCTTGCTTAGATCTACCTTCGATAAATACCTAGCCTTACTCAGTGTAGAGAACAGCTGGTTGGTGTCAGGTAATGGGTCCACCTGAGATTCTGTGATCGCATTAAGCTTCCGGTAGTCAATACATAACCTGTGTTCACCACTCGGTTTTCTCAATAGCACCACACTTGAGCTATAGGGAGAGTCTGACTTCGAGATAATTTTCTCCTTCAACAGATAATCAACTTCCTCCCTTAGTGCTTGGGCTTTCGCATAGGGTATAGGGTATGTTCTCATGCATACTGGGGTAGGGTCGGTAACCTTCATGTCGTACTCTAACAGATTCGTCCGACCTGGCTTATCTGTGAGCACATCAGCATGGGTTTCCAACACTTTCTGAACCCTCTTCTTCTGCTCTGGAGTTAAATGTTCACTAATATTTACTTGAACATAATCCTCTGTAGTTGTGAGTGGATACTCCATAGAGTGAAGTGGTTCACCGTGCATTTCTGTTGCAATGGCTAGGGTCATAATATGTGCAACTTCTGATGATTCCTTGTCATAGTATTTTTTAAGAAGATTGACATGATATACCTTCTCCTTTCCTTTCTTGTCAATCTTATAATTGGTCCTGGAAAGTTTCTCCAGTATGACATAGGGTCCCTGCCATCCAATCTGCAATTTATTATTGCTGCTTGGCAACAGTAATAACACCTTTTCACCCACCTCCAGTTCCCTATCCTTTGCTTTTTTGTTGTAGTACGCAGCATGCTTCCTCCTGGCCTGTCTTAAGTTATCATTGGCCAGTTTCCAACCTGCTTTCAATCGAGATGTCAACTCGTTGACGTACTGGTATGCGGAAGTCACTGTTTCCTCTGCCTTTTCATCAGTCCATGTCCGCAGCAATGCTTCCAGTGGACCTTTTATTGGTCTTCCAAACAACAATGTAGCTGGAGCCAATCCAGTTGAGTTGTGGGGTACTTCCCTATATGCAAATAGTGCAGCGGGTAAGTATGTATCCCAAGTATCAGGTTTTTCACTCGCCAGCTTTCTAAGGATTGAAATTAGCGTACCATTGAACCGCTCTACTTGACCGTTCCCTTGGGCATGGTAGGGACTACAATGATAGTGCCTGGCTTGAAATATCCTGAATACTTCTTGTGTTAGCTTTCCCTTAAACTGAGACCCATTGTCAGTCAATATCTGATGCGGGAAACCTAATCGGGTAAATATTGTCAACAGGGCCTCTGCCACGTGCTTTGAATCTATAGCTGACATGGCCACTGCTTCTCCCCACATAGAGCAAGTATCAACCAAGGTTAAGATGTAAGCATTTCTCTTCTTGGTCCTAGTGAGGGGTCCAACAATATCTACTGCAACACGTTCAAAAGGGGTTCCCATAATAGGCATTTCTCCCAGTGTTGCTGGTGCAGTCCTATGCTTAGGAGCTACTCTTTGGCATTCTGGACAAGATCTTACATATCTTTTTATGTCCTCTGTAATTCCTGGCCAGAAGTAGTGACAGGCTATCCTTTGTCCAGTGGCCCCTATTCCCATATGTCCACTGAAGGGTATAGCATGTCCTAGCGTCATAACCTTCTCCCTGTAAGATTTTGGCACTACAAGCTGTCCATGCCCTTTAGGTCCTGTTCCAGCTTTTCTGTATAGTAGGCCATTCTTCATATACAAGTCTCCTTTCTCTGGAGGGTTATGTGCTTTAGGCAATTTGCCAAAACAAGGCTTCAATGTGCTGTCTGCTGCTTGAGCCTTTTTCATCTCTTCTGGATGAGTATTGATAGGATTCTCCTCCATTTTCCTGGAGCTTTCCCTGGTCTGGACTGTTGCCATAACTACAGGTTTTATAGGTTCTCCAAGGAAAACATACCTACACCCCAAAATCAAAGGGTAAATAGGGTCGTCCATCACTGCTGCTTTGATTTCTCCTTCCACATAGCGAGATCTTATGTTGATTCGAGCTATGGGTAGTGTCATGGTTCTTGCTCCCTTGATCGGTCCTCTGATTTCCACTGTTTCTGTGGTTATCTGGTCAGGACTCACTAGAGAAGAGCACACAACTGAATCAAAGTCCAATCCTGTGTCATATAAACACAGTACTTGAGTGCCATTCACGGTCACTTCCTCACAGACAGGGGGATGATGGAAGTCTTTCTGACTTACTGCCATTTCCTTCCTTCCCTGATTCCCTGTTGTAAGACATGCAGCATGATGAGGAGGATTCTTCCTTCTGCAGTCCGCAGTATTGTGGTTACTCATTAGACAAGTTTTACACCACTTTCCTTCCTTCCGGTAAGGTGTCTTATCCGATCTTAGAGGGTTTTTGTCCTTTTGGTCAAATCTTTGTTTGTTCCTTGTGGTATGGTCCTTTTGTTCATATTTGGTATAGTTTTGTGATGATTTGAAGTTTTCACCCTGCTTCTTCTTATTTCCTAATAATTCTGCCTGAGCTGCTTGATATCTCTCAGCAACAGTTACAATATCTTCCAATCTCTCTGCTCCTTGTTCCATGATAAACTTCCTCATTTCTTGAGGCATGGACTCTTTCACTTGCTCCATCATTATCATTTCTTTCAGATCCTGACACTTTCCTAAACTACTCCATTTTTCCAAATAGGTTTCCAATCTAGCAGAGAATTGGTGATAGTTTTCTCCTGGAAGAAGTTTAGCTGTTCGGAATTTCTTTCTATATGATTCTGAGTTCTTTTCATATCTCACAAGCAGTGCCTGCTTCAGGATTTCATAATCTTCCTGGTCATCTCTTGAGAGCTTCAAATATACATCGTAGGCAACACCTCTCAATCCCTGAGATAGTTTAAGACTCCACTTTTCTTTCACTAAGCCATAGGTAGTGGCAAGTCTTTCGTATCTATCCAGGTACGACTCAATGGCGTCTTCTTTCTCAACAAATGGGTCCAGATGAAAATTCATGGCCCCACTTGAGGTGCTCTGGCTGGAGCTACTCTCAGAGTGAGGTGAGCTACCACCATTATTGCCAGTATTTGCCTGAATTTCAAGCTCTTTTAATCTCAACTGATGGTCTCTCTCTGCTTGTAATTTCCTTTCCTCAGCTTCAATTTTCTTTGCCTCATTTTCAGCCTCCCATTTCTTGGCTTCCATTTCTAATCTTTTGTCTTCTCTCTCAGCTTCTGCTTGCAACCGCCTTTCCTCAGCCTCAAATTTCTTTGCTTCTCTATCAGCCTCTAATTTCCTTGCTTCAGTCTCTAATTGCAACTTTCTTTCTTCCCTATCCATGTGTTTGTCCACTTCTGTTGTGACATACTGAGTAAGAGCATCACCTGTCATATTTAATTCCTTACCCATCTGCATGATCGCAGTCCTGAACTTCACTAGATCAGCCATGGCGTTACTTAGAGAGGGTATGTAAATTTACTATAACCAAATTATTGTAATTAAACTTAATTAATTTAAATGAACAAAAAATTTCCGTGCAACTTTGTGAGCATCAACTATTTACTGAGTACTAAATGGTACTCCTCCTAAGAAAATATTGTTTTAAAAATCCTAAAATAGAATTTTTTTTCAAAAAATAAAATTTATTTTCTTATGTTACCTATGGGTGGCACAAGATAGAGTGTAGATAGATGAATAGACTAAGTATGGCTCAAGATATACAGAAATATCCCAGGAACGAGCCCCCAGTGTGGCGAGAGGTTTTATTTGGCTCTTGGATCAGTATAGTACTGACAATTACAGAAATAGAATTTCTGCAGAAAATGGTGAAGTCCCAGTGTCTGAGAGAACTACTGGTATCACAAATTAGTTACGGCTGTGAATGATCTGATCTCGAAACAATAGTATAGAGGAGACCGACATAAAGCGCCACCTCTGCTGTGTAACTAATTGTGATATTAAACAAGCAAGGAAACAGATTTTTACTTAACAATGATAAAATTGACAAGTCGTTCAAAATACAATTTCCTTATATTTTATTTAGTATATATACACTATCTACTCTTGTGCTGAAAGGTGAATGTTGCAAAAAAATGGAATGAAATGAATTGGTAAGTTTACATATGATTTACAAATATTTATATTTATAAATATTACAACACGTTTTCCAATTATAGGAACAAAAATTATATCAGCTGTGCTGTTAATTAAGGATATAACGTTTATCAGCTATGCTGTTATTTACGTATAATTTATCCACTATGATCTTATTATTGTCTCTTGCTACGCTAATTCACGTTTTCTTCATTGACAGTTCTATGCTCACAATGCCGACAGAAATGGTACTAATGTGTACTCATCTCTCTTAAGTCTGTTCTTCTTTGTTTGGTTCACACCACCGGCAGAGTATCGTTCCTTTAGCCCACCCAAGACTGAGGGGGACCAAAGATGTAGAGTCTGGTCAACCTCTATGCTCCTGCGGAGTTCCAGGCAGCGGGATTGACTCGAACATACGACCTCAGGTTTTTAGGACACAATTAAACCTGTAACAAAGCAAAAATAGGGGCTAATTTCTGTCCTCAAGCCCACCTATTTCTAGTGTGAGTGAAATGAGCGTGTCTCCGATGTATGCATGTGGGATGAATGACAACATGGCTCAGTATGATTTAGCAATAGCGAGACAAGACAGGTGTCTACTTGCAAAACATTCTTTTTGATAAACTAATACATGGATACATTCAATAATATAGATTCAATACATGAATACATCCCATAATATAAATCAATACATGAATAAATCCAATAATATGTACACCTAGGTGTGATACAACAATGTCCTTCCCCCTATACTATATCACGCCCTCTCTGACAATAGCTGGTAACATATATCCTAACAATATTGTTATGTTCTTATGATAGGAGTATATGAGACGAGGACTGGTTGGTGATATATCAGGTTGGAGTTATAGGAGACAATAGATTGGAGTTAGATGCGACAATAGATTGAGTCCTGACAAGGACTGTTTTGGTTATATTGCAGGTTATAGGAGACAATAGATTGAGTCCTAACAAGGACTGTTTTGGTTATTTTGCAGTTGGTCTTATCTGAGACAATAGATTGAGTTATAGAAGACAATAGATTGAGTCCTAACAAGGACTGTTTTGGTTATATTGGAGTTTGGAATTATCAGAGACAATAGACTGAAGTTATAGACTGACAATAGATTGAAGTATAGGAGACAATAGGTTGAAGTATGAGTCCTATTAGTCTCGTCTATTCAATCATAATAGGAAATACAATCATTATACTTAATTCCCCCCAAGATACAATCAGTAACCTGATAGGTAGTATAAATGACACACAACAAATACCAACGGTTATCGTAAAAATATTTACCCTCCTAAGATTTTAAACTGGCCAGGTTTTGACGCGACTTAGTGAAGTAGGTTGCAGGTCGATGCCCTCAGGTAAGTTACCATAAATCAAGGTGACAGCTTCTCCCTCTTCAGTCTGTATCTCTGGCGTCAAGTTCGGGGTTGCGTGGTTAGCATAAAATCCGCCCGATTATATAGTCAAGTAACTACTTGAGGAAAGCTTTCGGTTGGTTCCTGGCGGAGCAAGTTGATTGGTTTCCTCCGGTTTTGTACCTGGTCTCATACAGCCTAATTTTATTCAGTTTTCATCGGCCATCTTGCGTGAACAAGATGGCCGTTAATTTATTCTGTCTCAGAGACTGGTGAACGTTGATCGTTGATTGGTTGAAGCAAATCTGTATCTCGACATAGTGATTAACAAAGTAGTGGGTTACACTTCGTTTCACGACAAGTCCTCATGTCCAGTACCATCCACTCAAAAACATTCAATTTTTTAAATCCCTTTTTTTCCGTGCCCAGTTCTCTTCTCCGTATCTTTTTTCAGCCTACCTTTTCCTTCTGAGATTTCAGAACAAGAAGTGCCTTGTAATGCTTATATATATATATATTACAGATATACACACATACATTCATATATATATACACACATACTTTTAGCATCTGAATCTCTCTCTTCTGCTCCGACAACTGAATTTTTTGCTCCATACTTTCTGTCTGAAGATCACTGAATGTCTGCTGCATCTGTGACATGATGCTGCGAAGTTCTCGTACACAGTTGTGGTCCTGAAACAGGTACAAAAGCAACGTTACAGTCAAGTGTTTTGACACCTTTAACATGACCTTTTGTCTCTGAATTCTCTAAACTGTTGTTAAAATAATTTGTTTTACATCAGGCCTTCATGGCATAACTCTCCAACACATCAGACCCACTTAATAGGACTATTTGTGTCATGTTCAGAACCTCTAAAGACACTGCTCTAATGAGTTATTTATAGAATTCAGAGATAAGTGGACTGATCATTAGAAATGCAAGAGAAGTCCATGAAGACTGTGGATGAGTCAGACTCATATGAGAGCACCAGTCCCAAACAAGATAGACTCACTCATAACAGGAAAGGGTGAAAGAAGTATATTTCTGTCCAAAAACATTTGCAGAGCTTTACAATAAAGTGAGGTAATCATCATGTAATTCTAGGGAGACAACACAAAATAAAGAAATGGAGATCAGAAACCCTTAAGGACAGGATCACCACACAGAACAAATCTGAGTCTGAACTGCTGGCTCATCTTTCACCTAGAAGAACCTCCCAACTGAACACCTGGAGGGTGAAATAAAAATAGGTAATGCTTTTTACCTGGATAATGCATAGAGAAAATTGCCTATGTTACAGCCATAGGACCTTCATCAGGTACAGATGGGTACATAAACATGGGTAATTTTGCTAGGATAATGAACAGAGAAATTGCCTATGTTATGGCCATATGGACAAATGAACAAAAGCAGAAAAAACAAAGAAAGTGAGAACATTACTATATACACTCGAGTATTGGTCCATCTGACTATAGTCAACTCCCTAGACTTTGGCACTTAAAAATCTTCCAAAATGAATGACTCAATTATAAGTTGAAGTTAAAAAAAAACAGATGCAAGAAATTTCTATATATATACAAGTTTTTCCTTTTTTTTTTTTTTGGTTTCCTGCTTTTGTGAGCACAGGATTTTAAGCTCTGCCGTCAAAATATAACATACCGCAGGAAGTGGGTGTCTGGTGGATGGGACATTTTTTCCTCCTCCATAAGATACAGCTATACAGTTCGTCTTCTATGATGATGACATCACAAACCAATATATTAAATATTGTGTTTATTCTCATCATCTTGCAGTATTTTTAACATAGCGTATTATATTCAACTTCCTTTTCATTATTTCTGGTGAAAAAAAATTGCAGTCATCATGTCAGTAACCACACATGTAGTAACTTTTGTTTACCAGCCTTGTCACATTCCTACCATGTCTTCACCACATTCTTTCTGTAACTGCTAACTCAAAAGTTGCAGGAGCCGAGATCTCCACGCCTGTACAATGAAACAGGCGGGAGGCGGAGCTTAGCCTCTGTTTTGCGTGAAAAGCGGGAACAGCATCTCGCACTTCTGCCTGCAAAACGTAACCTAGTATTCAGCAGAACGGGGGTGGGAGTGCAACACTGGCTGATTTCATTAATTTGTTTTTCTTTTTCTTGCCTCAACTGTAAGTCGGGGTACGCTTTTTAAGGTGCAAAATAGGAATAAATTTCTCGACTTATACTTGAGTATACACAGTAAATTAAATACATTAAAATAAAACTGATACAACTCCTATATGGTAATTGCTGTCAGGATGAGAAAATCAAGATGGAAACGAACAGAAAATAGCAAACCGAACACTGAAGAAGTAGAGTGCTATCTTTAGAACATGAAGAAGAATGTGCATCTCACGGTGAAGGTGAGGATGCAATGCTGCCAAAAGACAGAATGGAAAGCACTTATAGACTGGGAAGCAATAGGACCCATATTAATGTAAGCGGCATTAAAAACAGTGCATAAGACAACAACAAAAAATGAAAATTATCTAATGTTATGCAGCATCCCATGACAAGGAAGAAGAATCAGTGAATGAAGAAATTTAAAACATCATGAATAAAAAGATAAGTAAAGTCAGTACAATCTTGATGGGTAACCATCATGCAAAGACAGGAACAGACAACGGCTCTGAAGAAATCATAAGATAATATGAACTTGGAACAGACAACAAAAAATTAGAAATATTCAAAAACACTTGTGCTTCAAGCCAATGTGTTATAGGGGGAAGCATGTTTCCATATAACAGAATACATAAAGCAACAGGGAAATCACCAGACCACATGACAATCAGATTGATTATATATTCATATACAAAATGTCCAGACCATCATTATGCAAAGTTAAATTATACAGAGGAGCAGATGTGGTACCAGATCACCATCTTCTGTAAGCCAAGGTAAAGCTAAAACTCAGAGGATATACAACACATAGCTCTAGATTGTACTGTAGTGTGGGATACCTCACACATCAAGACACCAAAGACAAAGGTATTGTTACAAAATCCAATAAGTGTCAAGTGCTTCAACAACCTGAAGATGAAGCAAATACAAAGACCACTGGCAACTTACAAAGATAAAGATGACATGAACAGAACCTGGACGTATGATGCAGAAGGGCTTGACCTGAGCTCACTGACAGTCTGGGTTATACAAGAAGCTAAAGGTCGTGAATTAATGAGCTCATAAATTATTATTTACAGAATGTAACAGTTTTACATCAAACATTTTAAAAAAAACATGTCCAACCTTGATTTCATCCTTAGGCACAATGAGACCACATCCGTTTTCGCACTTCACCGGCCTCTTAGGGTTAAACTCACACTCTTTAAGATGTGATGGAAGGGCATCAAGTTTCACCAATGCAGAACAGCCAAAGAGCTATGGGATTTATGTATGAGGCAGACATTATAAAACTTTTGTATCAGGGTTACATAAATTACGTATAAACTTCCTATGTTAAGCTTTCTCAAATGTTATGGTGTAGTCTGTACAGGGAAAGTTACTTTGTTCTTCAACATTTTTATTAAAAATAAACATTGCACCCTTAACCTTGGACAAACCAACTTTTTTCTCTAACTTTTCTCTTTTACTTAACACATTAACTACCAAACTGAAAAACACACTGTGGCCGAATTAAATTTTTTTCCCATTTTCATCCTGTAGGTGTTTGCACAAAGTAAGCTGCAGTTTTCGCAATTGTTTACAAATTTTTATGAATTACACGTCATTTTAAAGATAAATGAATGTACTATTACAATAAACACCTGTTGTAACTCTAATAGAGGTTGTTGCTATTTAACGGCCCTCCAATGGCCGAGGACTTGCAATATTTTCACAATTATAACTGCTTGCGCCCCATCTCTATCAAAATCACAATTTCAATCAATGTGCACACCGTTTTCACTCTTGTCCTCGTCGCTAGATCTATCAGTCAATTGTTGAAACACGTTTCTATCCTATTCAGCCGTTAGACGAGATGTACACGCATTTTTTGTAGTCCTATCACTAGTTGCCACGGTAAACAATTTTACACGATTTGGTAACTAACCCAAAACGCTGAAAAATATGAACATAATATCAATTTTCCAGTGTTCTACAACAACCATGCTTTGGGAATTTGTTTTCCGGTGGCAACTTAAAATCTCAAACCAGATCAGAGAGTGTTTCAGTACATTTTTCATTCGTTTTATTACTAAAATTAGATTGGCGCTCTGAGCGGCTTGCGGTCCAAATGTGATTATTTTGTGAGCCGCTACCAGCGGCTTGCGGTAGTTAATGTGTTAAAGAAAAAAATGAACTTAACTGATCACTTAAGTGAAAACTTAGATCACTGTGTCCTGAAAATAAATGCTAGGAAGAAGTTGAATCCTTATTTACACTGTGTTAAACTTTCAAGGTAATAGTGTCTAATAAATGTTTGAAAGTGAACATGCCAGTCTTAGTCCTGAAATGTCACAAGTTTATTAATGCTATCTTGAATTAAGGATTTGAGAAGATCAGCCCACCTTATTGTCACATGAAATTGTTAGCCTGGATAGAAGATTTCTCAAAATTCGAGGAACACTTTTCAACTGGTTTGGTGTTATGGCGCCCCGGTCAACTGGACATGTCGGCTGTCTAGTTAACCATTCATGTATACATGCAGAGCAGAATGCATGCTCACACTGCGGAGCCTACATTTTAAAATGAACATACATATATTAATAAAATGAAAATTACTAAGTCTGAACACCACATACATGTAACATCACAGTTCATATATTTGAAATGCTTAATGCAGAATCCACATTGTTGCCCAAGATTTTGGAAGGAAACCTAGAAAAACAAACAGCAGGATGAAATGATGAGAAACACTGTAGTCAAAAAGGAGAACAGGGTACCGAGTGGTTGTACCAAGAAGAAGATATATATATACTACATAGTATAACACATCAAACAAATAAAACTTACCTGTAGTGAATAAAACATATAAATGGGTATGTTGCAGCATAAGAAATAAAGAAGTAGGAGACTTGACAATAGAAGTGATAGACTTACCAGGGACTCAAACCCAGTGCCATCTCAACACCGCTTGGCTATGGGATTGAATCGTGACTAACCACCCTGCAAACTATCATAAAACCAAACCAAGCCAAACTATTTCTTATGTGTGCCTGCAACATACCCATTTACGTGTATTATTCATTTAATTGTCACAGGCTTCGGGTTTCTCACTTTATTATATACAAAATGTTTATACCTGTAGTGGCTCTTCCAAAACACTGCTACATATTGGACAAATCAGTTCTTTATCTACATCTCCCTCGAATCTGCCAAGTTCAAATCCCATTCTTATCGGAACCTGGTAATAACACAAAATATTTTAAATTAATACCGTTATGATGCAGATATAGAAAGATATTTTGTAATGCTAACTTTAACCCCAAGCATCTGATTGACATAGTGCTTCGAGCGCTGGTCTCTAGGTAAAGATGCCGGGTTCAGTTCACAGTATCAACACGCTCCAATCTACACGGCTGTATATGGGTACCTGACTTTGCTCTTGAGTTAGGGAAGGAAAAGGCAGTGAAGAGAACTGGTCACTCCACCTCTTGATGCTGGACCTGGTAGGGTGAAGTTTCTATCACCCCCCCCCCCCCCCCCCCCCCCCCCCCCCATACTGCAGTATCTGCTATGGGACTACATTTACTTTGGTTGATTTGAATAATAGTGGGCCGCGTGTTTGATACGGCCTCAGGGACCCAAAGACGCAGCAATAGTGAATGCAGTCAGCGACCCATAGCTTGACTGCTTGCGTCAGGGTCAGCGAACCAGAGCTGACCAAGACCCTACTCTGCCTAAAAGTGGTGGTCCTGGAAACAGGCTGCATCACTGTATCGAAGAGGGAAGGCTAACCCGGTCCCAAAAAATGACGTGCAGAAGTCGGATGTGTTGGCCGAAAGGCGCAAATATCGCAGCTTCGCTGTAAACTGGCACAACGCAACCAACGTCCTTTTCAGGACGAATGAGGAAGGAAGAAACGGCATCAAAAAAAAAAAAAATTCAGAGACGCAGCAGTAAGGGGTAACAGCTAGGATTTGGTTTAGCATTCCTAAATCTGACCTTAATCCTAACCTTAACAACATCAATGACTTATTTGTATGACATCAAAGAACACGACCCACTGTGCTTCATTTCAAAGCCATTTATCTTTAATCCCAACATGTTTTCAACTGGATGAAAAATAATAACATGCGACAAACGATGAAACTGCATGTAAAAAAAATTTTTTTTTAAATAAACAGCTACATAATAAACTTTGTAAACATTAAAAAAAGGTACATGGAAAGGACAGTGTCTCAAGGTCCGCCATTTTGGTATTTAACCAGATGCGTAACTGTATCGCTTGGCAACTCATTCACACTTTTAAAAAACATATTTTTTAATGAAGGAAAAATATTCTGTTCAAACTCAGATAGATTACACCTAAGATATATAATGCCTCTCTTTTCTAATTTCATAATAAATTATGCTTAAACAATTTCTGTTAAGTAGGCCTACACAAATTTTACATCAAAATCACATTGGACGGAGACACGTGAACGTGCAAACCCCCCCCCCCCAGTGCCGTCACCCACCCCCCAAACCCTAACCAGCACCCTTACCCACCTCCTTCCTCAAAAATGCTGCAACTATATTATACCTTTGCTTTTACATATATCACCTCGGTTGAAATGAATGACCGTGGTCGTCGTTAGCTCAAATTAGTCCAGATGTCTTTTCTTATGAATTCAATTACAGATTCATGATCGCCAAGTTGACAGCTTATTGTTCGTTATTTATAACGTAGTGTATGATGTTGTCTTGCGGGGTATTTGTCTTCTTTGTCTTCACATTTATTATGTATCAATATGGTGGGAAAGAGGCAGAGTTAGGATTCATGTTAGGTAACATCTTTGTTTATGTGCGTTCTAACCGTTGACGATCAAACTGCAAACAAAACATGCGATGCAGTGTAGTAGGCATATGTGTAGATTAGTGCGGGCGATTGTAATGTTATGATGTATGTATATAAGCATTACCTCGTCATCTACACAAGCACACACATGTTTCAGAAAGCACTCAGTAAAAGCATGTTCAGTTCGTAGCCATGTTTATTTACAGGAATGTCGTACATGTCAAGATTCGCATTATATTACAATGTGTGGTTCGTACTTTAATGTATTCATATTACATCCCCCCTTTTTTGAAAAAAAAAATGTGTGCAAACATTTCCAACGAAATGTTTCATGTGAGAAAGGATAAGTATGTGTAATGCTCAGTGTGAGTATATATGTCACTGTCTGTATCGGCTGGGAGGTGTCACTGTACGGCCAGAACGAGTGGTGTAAAGTGCTGGTGGTTCTGCGGAAGTCCCTGGTTTAGCTTGAGTTGGTTGTGATTTCGGCCTTGGCGCTTGTTGGTTTTGTGGGGCACCAAAGTCTGGAGTTACTGCATTGTCTGTTGAAAGCATGGGAATTCTCTGTTCTGTTGTATTCTGTGGGATTTCTCTTATGTCCACTCTGTTTCGCCTCAGGAGGTTGCTGCTGCTGTCTGGTCTTAAAGTATAGCTCCTGGGTTCAGGGTTTCTGGAAATGATTGTTGCTTTTGACCATGTGTCATTGTTGTGGTTGTAGGTAGTCACATGCTGACCAGGATATAATGGTGGTAAGTCTTTAGCACATTTGTCATAGTTGGATTTCTGAACTTGCTGACGATGCTGAAGTTGATCATATGTGCTGTCTCTATGTTGTGGACGGAAGTGGACCTTAGATGGTAGGAGGTCTTTAATTCTTCTATCAAACATAAGTTCTGCTGGACTGTCGATCTTACTGTCTACCGGTGTTGTTCTCCATCTCAAGAGTGCTAGGTGTACATCCTCTGTTCTTGTTTTCTTCATGATTGACTTGATAGTTTGTATCTGTCTCTCAATGAAACCATTAGATTTAGGGTATCTAGGTGATGATGTTGTGTGTTTGATCTTCCAGTCCTTAGTGAAGTTTCTGTATGCTTGACCTGAGAAATGTGGACCGTTGTCTGATCTAATTTCATCTGGGATGCCAAACATGCTGCAATACTTCTTTGTAATGTCTGCAATAACAGCTGATGGTGAGGGTTGTGGAAGTTTCTCAATGATGGGAAATTTGCTGTAGTAATCAGCAATAATAAGATAGTCATTATTGTCGATTGAGAAAATATCAGTTCCTATAATGCTCCAAGGGCTCAATGGTATGTCTGATGGTATGAGAGGTTCTCTGCACTGCCTATTTGCATGTTCTTGGCAAATTGAACAGTTTTTACATAGTGTTTCTATGTCCTTGTTTATCTGTGGCCAGTAAACATCTTTCTTTGCTCTCAGTTGTGTCTTCACAATACCAAGGTGACTATTATGGAGCTGTTTAAGGATGATATCGCGTTGTGTTTCTGGTACAACAATGCGATCTCCTTTAAGGATCAGACCATCTTCGATGCTTAACTTGTCCCTCATCGAGTAGTATGGACGGATGTGTGTTGGAACTTCCCTGATAGAGCTTGGCCATCCATGGTATATCAGTTCTTTGAGAGAGTTAAGGATAGGATCTCTCATTGTGTCTTCTCTGATGTGTTCAAGCCGATTATCGCTAAACTTGACAAAATCAACTTTGATGTTTGGGGTAAGATCTGCTGTCTTGTTGGGGTTTGGTAGTCTGCTGAGAGCATCTGCAAGACCTATATCCTCTCCTGGGATATACTGAATATTAAAATCATAACCTTGTGTTTCCAATAACAGAGCTTGTAGTCGTGGTGGTGCTGAAGCTATTGGTTTTTTATGAATCATCTCAAGTGGCTTGTGATCTGAGAGAATTGTAAATGGGCGGTTGAAAAGAAATGTGTGGAAGCGTTTGATTCCAAAACGTACAGCTAGCATTTCTCTTTCAATGTTTGCAAGTTTCTTTTCGCCAGAACTTAATGATTTGCTTGCGTAAGCTACAGGACGAAGTTCTTTGGCATAGTGTCCTTCAGGATTTTTGTCTGGTTGCAAAAGTGCTGCTCCTAGGCCTTTCAGACTGGAATCAACCATGAGAAAAGTGGGTGCTTGCATGTCATAGTATTTCAAGCATGCATCAGATGATATGAGGGTCTTCAAGTGGTTGAATATGTGTTGGTAGTCTTCTGACCATTCATACGGAGTTTCATTCTGTAGTAGAGATCGCAAAGGTTCTGCAGCAGCTGACAAATTTGGTATGAATTGTGCTAGGAAATTGACAGCACCTAAGAATTGTTGCAGTTCCTTCTTTGTAGCTGGTGTTGGCATGTCATGAATATCTTCAACCTTTTTAGGGTCTGGTTTTACACCATTCTGGGTGTACAGCAATCCAAAAAATTGTATCTCCGTTGCCTTAATTGTACACTTTTTGCTGTTGAATGTTAGCCCATTGGCCTGTGCTACATGCATCAAGTTAATCAAGTTACGGTCGTGTTCTTGTTCTGACCTGCCGCAGACTACAATGTCATCCGCAATAGCCACTGTACCAGAACATTGCTCAACAATGTTGTCAATCTTCTGTTGAAAGAAGTCTTGTGATACATTCAAACCAAATGGGAGTCTCTTGAAACAATATCTGCCGAATGGTGTTCGAAAAGTTGTAAGGAGTTGACTTTCCTCTGCTATCTCAACACTCCAGTATCCGTGTACAGCATCTAGTTTAGAAAAATATTTGGCATTGTGGAATCTGTGAGTTATCTCTTCCACTGTATGCATTTTGTGTGGACAGCGCTTTAGACTGTTGTTTAAGTGTTTTGGGTCAAGGCAAACCCGAAGAGAACCATCCTGCTTCAGAACGGTTGTGATACTACTACACCAATCAGAATGCTCTTCAACCTTTCTAATAACATCATTCTGCACCATCTTTTCTAGTTCTGTGGCAAGTTTCTGTTTAACATGTATAGGATACTTTCTAGGTGGGTCTATCTTTGGCTCAGCGTTGTCTTTTAAAAAGAATCTTGCCTTTCCTGGAAGTTTGCCTATTCTGTCGAACTGTTCTGGGAATCGCTGTTTAAGGTCATCTACTCCAGTGCGTGTAGAGTAAGATGTTCTTTTTTGTCAGCTTTAATGTTGTTGATAGTTACCACACTCAGCTTTTCGCACATTGGTAAACCCAAAATTGCAGGTCCTTCAACATCTACCAAGTAAAATGTTGACGATGTCCATTCAGAATCTCTGTATAAACATTCAAGTGTTACTGCTCCGAAACAGTCTATACTTGTTCCATTGTAAGCTCTTAGCTTTGTCCTGCCACTCCTACTTTTTACATCCCTTGTGGGAAATCCTTGCTCATCCACCTTGTCAGGCATGATCTGTCTGAATATTCTTAAGGGTAGAGTGTTACCTTGGGCACCTGTGTCTATCTTGAACCGAATATATCTTTCTTTGTGCCTTTTAATTCCTGGTATTCGGAATTGTACCTTGCAGAAAGCCTGCGTTCTCTTTGGTTCATTACTGAAAGTTAGTATCTTCACAGTATCAAATGTGGAAGGATCACTTTCTTCACTGGAGTCAAGGTCCTCAGTCATCATAAAGTGTGTTTGTTTTGATGACTCTCTGCTGTGAAGGTTGTGTTGAGCACTGTCTTGTTTCCTCTTGAAACATAATTTTATCCAGTGGCCCCTCTTTCTGCAGTAATGACATGTAGAGTCTTTAGCTGGACAGTGGTTTTGTATGTGGTTTAGGCCACAACATTTACACATAGCACCTCTGCTTGTGTTGTGTTTTTCTTGTTGCTTTGAACCAGTTGCTTTGTTGTGTTTGGGTTTATAGCTTTTCACTGCATCCACCTGGGCTGCTAATGTACCTTGCTGAATTTGTTTAATGTTTAGTGCTTGTGCCTCGTGTTTCCTGCCTTCATCCAGAAGTTGTTGTAAAGTTAGTGTATCACTCTGGCTCAGTATCCATTTCTGGAACTCTGGCATTGGTGTGCTGAGAAGGATCTGTTCGATAATTCGCTCTTTTTCTTCTTCTTTGTTAAATTTGCATACACTTGTTTTCTCCTTGATGCGAGTGAAAAAATCATCTAGACTTTCACTAGGTTTCTGTCGCAGGTGGTGAAGTTCTAATCTTGCCGCTCTAAAGTTCGTGTGCTTTATTATCAGACGTTTTTCAAATTCGTCCAATATGGCTGCGGGGTCTGTCGCCGACTCCACAGGCATGGCGGTAGCAAAGCTGTTGTAAATTTTCAAACCTTCATCGTCCAATGCTTCTAGGATATATGGAGTTAGGGTTTGTCCTTCCAGACCAGTGGTCTTGGAATATAGATCTATGCGCTGGCGCCATAACAAGAAAGCTTCACTCTTATCATCTTGACCGGCGAATCTCATTTGCGGTGCGTTACGATATTGTTTCGCCGCCATGGCTGAACTCGATGACGAAAATTAGCCGAATAAACTGTACTCACGTGTTATCGTGTAGCTGTTTTGCGTCAGTCCGGTATCCCACCGCTGCCACCATGTAATGTTATGATGTATGTATATAAGCATTACCTTGTCATCTACACAAGCACACACATGTTTCAGAAAGCACTCAGTAAAAGCATGTTCAGTTCGTAGCCATGTTTATTTACAGGAATGTCGTACATGTCAAGATTCGCATTATATTACAATGTGTGGTTCGTACTTTAATGTATTCATATTACAGCGATAATTTTGGCGAAATCGATTCTGTAGGTGAGTGCAAAGCTAAACCTAACACAAAAATAATATGGGATTATAGTTGGTGTGTTAGGGGTTTAGCATTTCTAAATCTAAACCTAACTCTAATCCTAACCCCTAACGACGCAGCCGATTTAATTGGCGGCGGGGTAGATATCGATTCGGGCGAGATGGAGGACACGGCCCACAGTGTTTCATTTCAACCACCTTTCACCTCATATGTAACCGTATAAACGTCGCAAGTATCTATATTGTGCATAATAACAAGCACCTACCCAAAACAGGCCAAAATGGCGGACTCCACTTCAATTTCATTCCCATCGGCCTAAGAAAAAATAAACTAAAGACGTATGGATAGCCACTTGAGTGAAATCGGACGTAGGCCTAGCCTAAAACACGGATATCGATGTTTTATGTTGATCCTACAAAACGTAATTATTATAAAGACACAAGAAAATTGAGCAACAGTCTCTTTGAAATACCACAATCACAAGATACACATTGACACTTTACGAGTAATTTATAACTGAATTGTAATGTAGCTTTATTATTACATTGAACTCACCCTCCCGATTCCGATCTTTTTCAGACGACGGGCATAATTTTCAATGCCAGCCAGTGCGCATGATCAGAATCAATCTTAAAAAAACGTAACTGGAAGTGCACAATAAAAGTAGAATTTGGAAACTGCAATGAAAATAAAATGTGAAGAAAATCCGTATTTGTCGTGGAGGTGGGTCACCCTAGTTCATACCTGTCAACCTGTACGAATTTTTCGTACAATGTACGTATTTTTGATACTTTTAGCAGTGTACGGCCGTACAGACTCGTTGTACGGATTTTACCCCCCTCCCTAAAAAAAAAAAAAAAAAATCGAAAATTTTTTTTTAATAAAAAAAAAATTCTACAAATATTTTCCAACTCAAGTTTTTTTAAATTTTAAATCAGAAAATATTTTCTAGCCCAGGTTTTTTTAAACCCATTTTTTTATTTTTTATTCCGGGAATCTCGGCATATGGCAACAACCTACTTCTGTCAACGAAAAACTGTTTGGAGATGTCGGGAACCTTGAGTTGACTGCTGCCTTTATTAGAGTCATAAATGTGGAAGTTTGAAGGCGAACGAGGAAGAAGAAGAAGAAGAAACTGAGGTCTCACCCAGCAACCATTCAAATTCTTTTATACCCAACAATTCGGCAGAAACTTTGAATTTGGCCTCAAACACTTTCGGTTTTCAGCGTGACATGACGTATTTTTAAAGTTACCTGTTGTCAACCACGCTTGCCAAGACACTTCGACGCCACTTTGTTTTAAAAAAGCTAAGTACTTATAACTTGGTTAAATATTGCTGTGTTTTGCTTTGTTGCTATTTAATCGCTGTCTTAATCTTTCCAGTTATATCTTGCCCTTCAGTATATTTCCGATAAATTAATGTCATAATATTCTGTGTAGGCCCTACATAACTAGGGAAAAAAAGTTTTGCGTTGAGTAGGCCTACTTTATTCCAGCGGTCGAGATTCACTGCTTTATTTTTTAATAAAGTGGCGATCTATTATTATTATCACTGGTCTAGGCTACCAACTTTTAAATAATAATTTTGTAAATTTTTGGTAGTACGTGTTTTCTTCCTAGATTTGATATTCTGTTCATAATTTTTTATATTTTTGCTGTTAGCTTTGCTTAGTTGTATTTTTTTGTTTTTGTCGTTCTCTAAACCTTTCTAGTTATATTTTGATCATTTAAATATTTCCAATAAATTAATGTCATAATATTCTGTGTCGGCCCTACATAACTAGAAAAAAAGTTTGTTTGCGTAAACTTCGCTGCTTTATTTTTCAATAAAAAAATCCACACAGACTGCAGGAGGTCCATGAATGCAGACACACTCACTTCTTTTTTACAGTGTAAGATTAACATTGATAGGCCTACATGATGTGCAGACTTTAAGACCACAAATGCAATTCTGCAAAGTGCTAAATGTGAATGTGTTGATTATAATACAAAACACTGCATCGAAAGAATAGTACCTCACGATCACAACGTTTTTTATATGTAAAGAACAGCATGAGACTATTAGCATGTTTTATATCACACTAATTCAAATGCTAACTGAACATAATCGCTTAACGATAAGAAAAGGGCCGAAAAACTTGTCCGACAAGGGGACCCTTTTGATGGTCATATTGCCACTTGTTATAACGCTGTTTACAATCATATCTTACTATCACTCGGAGACAGATAATAAAGAGAGAGTTAACAGAATAGGGAGGAGGATCCCGTTACACGCCCATTGAGGCATATTGGGAATATGGTGTTAGGCCCATATTTTCTTGACCATCGGCACACTATGGGTGATGTTGTCATCATCACGCCGGCCGCCTTAACCTTCCCAAAGTTGCTCTGGTACCCAATTCTCGAGGCCGGGTCGACCCAACCGTGTGTGGTCTAAAAAATCCCGCCTCAAATGGGGATTGAACCATGGACCACCGAGCTAGGAAGCCAGTGCACTAACCACTGCACTACCGCGGCTCTCAAGACAATTAAATATAATATTGTACAGTACCTCTACACCTGACACCGGACGGTAGAAGGGGAACAACTAAGTAAGTAAGTATTGTACAGTACCTCTACACCTGACGGTAGAAGGGGAACGACTAAGTAAGTACGTATTGTACAGTACCTCTACACCTCATGGTAGAAGGGGAATGACTAAGTAAGTAAGTATTGTACAGTACCTCTACACCTGACGGTAGAAGGGGAACGACTAAGTAAGTAAGTATTGTACAGTACCTCTACACCTCACGGTAGAAGGGGAACGACTAAGTAAGTAAGTATTGTACAGTATCTCTACACCTCACGGTAGAAGGGGAACGACTAAGTAAGTAAGTATTGTACAGTACCTCTACACCTGACGGTAGAAGGGGAACGACTAAGTAGGTAAGTATTGTACAGTACCTCTACGCCTCACGGTAGAAGGGGAACGACTAAGTAAGTATTGTACAGTACCTCTACACCTGACGGTAGAAGGGGAACGACTAAGTAAGTATTGTACAGTACCTCTACACCTCATGGTAGAAGGGGAACGACTAAGTAAGTAAGTATTGTACAGTACCTCTACACCTGACGGTAGAAGGGGAACGACTAAGTATGTAAGTATTGTACAGTACCTCTACACCTCACGGTAGAAGGGGAACGACTAAGTAAGTATTGTACAGTACCTCTACACCTGATGGTAGAAAGGGAACGACTAAGTAAGTAAGTATTGTACAGTACCTCTACACCTCACGGTAGAAGGGGAACGACTAAGTAAGTATTGTACAGTACCTCTACACCTGACGGTAGAAGGGGAACAACTAAGTAAGTAAGTATTGTACAGTACCTCTAC
Organism: Oreohelix idahoensis; assembly: GCA_024509875.1. Lineage (NCBI taxonomy): Eukaryota > Metazoa > Mollusca > Gastropoda > Stylommatophora > Oreohelicidae > Oreohelix > Oreohelix idahoensis. Next base: position 90,378 of record JAMPIV010015952.1, read on the forward strand.
ACCTCACGGTAGAAGGGGAAGGACTAAGTAAGTATTGTACAGTACCTCTACACCTCACGGTAGAAGGGGAACGACTAAGTAAGTATTGTACAGTACCTCTACACCTCACGGTAGAAGGGAAACAACTAAGTAAGTATTGTACAGTACCTCTACACCTCACGGTAGAAGGGGAACGACTAAGTAAGTAAGTATTGTACAGTACCTCTACACCTGACGGTAGAAGGGGAACGACTAAGTAAGTAAGTATTGTACAGTACCTCTACACCTCACGGTAGAAGGGGAACGACTAAGTAAGTAAGTATTGTACAGTACCTCTACACCTCACGGTAGAAGGGGAATGACTAAGTAAGTAATTATTGTACAGTACCTCTACACCTCACGGTAGAAGGGGAATGACTAAGTAAGTATTGTACAGTACCTCTACACCTCAAGGTAGAAGGGGAACGACTAAGTAACTATTGTACAGTACTTCTACACCTCACGGTAGAAGGGGAACGACTAAGTAAGTAAGTATTGTACAGTACCTCTACACCTCACGGTAGAAGGGGAACGACTAAGTAAGTAAGTATTGTACAGTACCTCTACACCTCACGGTAGAAGGGGAACGACTAAGTAAGTAAGTATTGTACAGTACCTCTACACCTCACGGTAGAAGGGGAACGACTAAGTAAGTAAGTATTGTACAGTACCTCTACACCTCACGGTAGAAGGGGAACGACTAAGTAAGTAAGTATTGTACAGTACCTCTACACCTGACGGTAGAAGGGGAACGACTAAGTAAATAAGTATTGTACAGTACCTCTACACCTCACGGTAGAATGGGAACGACTAAGTAAGTAAGTATTGTGCAGTACCTCTACACCTCACGGTAGAAGGGGAACGACTAAGTAAGTATTGTACAGTACCTCTACACCTCACGGTAGAAGGGGAACGACTAAGTAAGTAAGTATTGTACAGTATCTCTACACCTCACGGTAGAAGGGGAACGACTAAGTAAGTATTGTACAGTACAATATAGAAAAGGAAGGACAGAAGATGCAAGCTTCAAAGGAAACAATTAAGAAAAAAAGAAGATGTCAGAGTAAAATGATAGAGAAAACCAATAATCTGAACATTGATTCAAAGAATAAGGGTGTTGAGAACCATATGAAGGACCAACAAATCAATAGGCCTACTCATAAAGTTGAACAAAACCTCCCAAGGTTGAGGATTTTTTAAATCAGTGGCAATGTGGTAAATATTAGAGCATTACCAGACAGTAAGATCATCAATGTACTAGAAAGTTATAGATAAAGGGTCAATAACACACATAAAAAGATCACATTTTGGCATAATACTCACAATGAACATGACTGAAAAGTCAAAAGCTTTAATAAAACACATTGAAGTAAGTCCTGTTCAAGTAGAATTGGCACATAGCATTAAAGCTAGGCTAGAATTAGTCAAAGAATCCAGGAAATGTGTAATTAAAGGAATACCTGTAACAGTTCCAGAGGAAAAAATAAGAACTAGACTACAAACAGAAAATCCAAAATATAGGATACTTAAACTGGAAAGGATATCACAGCAATTAGGAACTTCAACTGTAATAATAGTTACATTAGAAGGGCGAGAAATCCCATCATATTTCTTCAGTGGCAGTACTAAAATCAAAACAGAAGCTTACATACCACCAGTCATTTAATGCTCAAACTGCCAGAAATTTGGCCACACCAAAAGAACATGTAGAAGTAAGCCTAAATGTCGATATTGTGCAGGGGACCAGACCTATGATCACTGCAAATTAGTAGAAGATGATAAAGATCATAGAACAAGAAATATAAACAGAAAATGTGCAAATTATCTAGGAAACCACAGTGCATGTTTCCTAGGATGTCCACATTACCAACAAACAAAACTAGCTCCAATAAAATCAGTCGGTACTAACACACCATTTAAAGTAGCACTACAACAACATCAATCATCAGTCACTACATCTACAACTCCGTCACCAAGAGAAATCACAGTCAGAACCAGAAATGCTGAAATAACCCAAAAGAAAAATAAAGTCAAAACAATACTGACAAAAGATAGCAATCTACCAGAAGAAAGTGAAATAATCAAATCATCGATAACAGAAGGTACAGTGAGAAAGGCAGAGGAAATCTTGAAAACCATGAGAAAAATACAGCATGAAGTAGCTAAAGATGTTGCTAAATTAGCAGAACTCAAAGAAGAGAATAAAGATTTACTGAAAAGGATTGAGTCAGAAAGACAACTCATGAGGAGTGAGCAAAAATGAACAGATAAAAATCAACAAGAAGAAATGTGGAATGAAAAAAATGACAGATTGTCAAAAATTTATTCATTCTGTATCAGCCTTTATGTTGAATCTTCAAAGTGAACTACAAACTCACTTTAACAGAGAAACCAAAAATCTAGGAGACTTTGTTGTTAACAAATAAATAAATATATTATACACTTCTCAGAGTAAAAGAGTACAACACTATTTATAATAAACTTAACAATTAAATAATGGACGTACAGAACATTAGAATAATACAGTGGAATTGCAGAAGTGCCAAAAAAATATACCAGCATTAATAGGCATGTTTAAACAATCTAAAGTAATATTTGCCATTCAAGAGACTAATCTTAATCTGAGTCAACGTTTTACCATTCCTGCATATAACGTCTTTCGAAATGATAGGACAAAAAGGAGGTGTGGCATTTCTAGTTAATAAAACATATATAATAACTGACTGGGAATCATTTAGAACAGAAAATTTTGAAGGAATAACTATAACAGTGTCTACTGAGTTAGAAGAAATTAAAATAGTTAACCTTTACTGTTCAAGTGGAAACATAAACGAAAGAGATATCTCAGACATGAATAAAAGAATAAACAACAGAACTATCATAGTGGGAGATTTCAGTGCTCATCATACAGCTTGGGGAGGCAATGTAATAGACAAATCAGGAAAACTACTGTTGGACTTTATTGAAAACAATGAACTAATAATACTGAATGATGGATCAGTAACAAGAATTAACCCTTGTGCAAATCAGCAAGACACAGCTATTGATATAAGCATTGTAACACCAAATCTTGCTAATGCAAAATGGGAAGTTATTGGGGATGCAAATTCAGATCATTTACCCATTGAAATAACACTAAAAGATAATTACAAACCTAACAAACTGGTAGAAAAACCGAAATTTTACTATAATAAAGCTAATTGGGTTGCTTTTCAAGTAGAAATGGAAGAGATAAAAATGAATAATATAGAAAATGAAATATAGATGTATTTGCAGATAATCTCACAAAAGAAATATTACTAATAGCTGTTAAACATATACCAAATGCATATATGCCAGAACACATAATTCCACACCGCATTAAGGAAACAAAAAAGAATGAACATTGGAACAAAAACCCAGTACCATGGTGGACAGTTAGATGTACAGAAATTCAAAAACAGAAAACAAGCTCTACAAGAATATAGAAATCATAGATCTGAAGATAATTTAGATATTTATAAGAACATAAGAAATGAATCAAACAGAATAATACATAAGGCAAAAGAAAATCATTGGAGAAATTTCTGCCAAACACTGAACCCTACAACTAACTCTACAACAGATGTGTGGAATAAGTTAAAAGCCATTAAAGGCAGAACTAAACATATGATAATACCTAATATAAAAAGACCTGAAAGGGCAGAGACTGACCGGCAGAAAGCAGAGGTGCAGGCCAGATACTACCATAGAGTTAGTTCTAAGGAAATTCTAGGACAAGCTGAAGTCAACAGAAGAGCAACACTTCTTAAAAAACTCAGTAAAGAAGTACCTTATAATGCTGAAAATTTATTATATTTAAATGCAGATATTACAATGGAAGAAGTTGAAAATACAATAAAGGACAAAACAAATACATCAGCAGGGCATGACATCTTGAGCTATGAAATCTTGAAACACATACCAAAAAGTACCATAGAAATTATAACATACCTTTTTAACAAAATTTGGAGAAGGCGCACCGGAAACCACAGTATCACGCAACTCGCTTTTTTTTTCTATGGAGAGTACATCGTCAAATAAATCTCGTACTGGTGCTCGCCCTGTGGAGCTCCACCAGGCAGGTGCAGTGCCGGGCTCTGAGCCTCGACAGAGCCCACCCTCAGCTACTGGAGGACCCTCTAGACCGTCTTGTGGAGTCAGCAGACGGCGGAGGAGAACTACTGACCAAAACAAAACAGAAAAAGAGAAACCCAGAGTGCCACTTGTCATGATGCACTGGAATGCAGAGGGGGTGAACAGCAAGCAGGCTGGATACAGCAAAAAGACAGAGCTGGAAAACATCTTGTATGAGAAGCAAGTCAGTGTTTGCTGTATCCAAGAGACTCACTTGAAAGCAGATCAAACCTTTAAAATAAGGGGATATCAATGCTTCAGATCCGACAGAAAAGATAGACGAAAAGGAGGAGTACTTACTCTTGTAAGGAATAACATTCCTGCACACGAAAGGAAAACCTTCATGGATGGAGCAGAATATCAGCTGTTGCAGATAAAGGTAGACAAGATGGAAATAGAACTCCTGAACTATTACTGTCCGAACAACAAACCCCTGAGTCTCAGCTCTATACAGGTACCAGCCACCAACTTTATAGCAGTTGGAGACTTTAATAGCCACTCCCAGAGCTGGGGCTATAACCATCTGGATCACAGAGGTGAAGAGGTTGAAACTTGGCAAGATGATCACTCCCTAATCCTAGTCAATAATGCCACAGATACTCCTACCTTCTACTCCAGAGGATGGCACACAACTTCAACACCAGATCTTGCCTTCTCCACACCAGATATAGCTGGATCTATTAGTAGAGAAGTAGGAGACCAACTAGGGGGAAGCGACCATCGCCCAATCTTTCTTACTGTCCAGAGTGCAACTCTCAGTACAGGCCCAGCCATTACAAGATGGAACTACAAAAAAGCCAACTGGGGTTTATTCAGGCATCAGGTGAACACGCTGCTGTCTACCCTCAAGGTACAGAACAGAGACATTAATGAAGTGGTAAAAGACTTCAACAGATGCATACTACAAGCTGCAAAAGAAACCATTCCCAAAGGATGCCGGCGTAACTACATACCATACTGGTCCAGCACACTCCAAGAACGTCAGGAAGCTATGGACAGGGCTAGAAAGGACGCAGAGTCTCAGCCTTCACTTGAAACTCACAACAAATGGAAAAAGGCTGTAGCAGAGTTTCAGAGAACAAAGCTAGAAGAAAAACGGAAAAGCTGGAGAACTAAAACGGCATCGCTGAACCTTGAGAAAGACGGCAGGAAACTTTGGAGATTAGTCAAGTCTCTAAATGAAGAGCGTTCCTCACCTAGGCAGACTATCACATTGGATGAAGGTGGCAAACTTTTCAGAGGAAAACAAGCTGCAGACTTGTTTGCTAGAAGATACAGTTCAGAAAGCAACTTACCCATTAACATAGATCATCAGAGAGAGATAAGAAAAGAAATACTGGCAACCATGGGACAGACAGATACTCCTGCCCCAATGAGGGAACCCATCACACTAGGAGAACTACAGAAGGCTATTTCCAAGCTTAAGTTTCAAAAGTCACCCGGCCCAGACAAAATCAGCAACGAAATGCTAGTAAATCTGAGCTCAGCAGCAAAGACAAAACTGCTTGAGATATTCAACCACAGCTGGTTGAAAGGAACGGTACCCCAAGTATGGAGAGAAGCCATCACAATACCCATACTAAAGAAAGGGAAATGTAAGACCGAGGCTGCAAGTTACCGGCCAATCAGTCTCACAAGCTGTGTTGGGAAGACTATGGAGCGAATAGTCAACCACAGATTGAAATGGTATTTAGAGTCTGAGCAGATCCTGGTGCCGGAACAAGCTGGATTTAGAGAATGCTACAGTATAGAAGACCAAGTTACTTACTTGTCTCAAGCAATAGAAGATGCCTTCCAGGAGAAGAAAAAGGTCCTAACGATCTGGGTCGACTTCAAGCAGGCCTTTGACAAGGTGTGGAAAGATGGCCTCATTGCAAAACTTAGGAGAAGTGGAATCCAAGGCAACATGATGAAATGGATCCAGTCATACTTGCATAACAGGAGAACTAGAGTCACTCTTGACGGTCTGCAGAGCAGAAAAGTGTTGCTCCATCAGGGGGTACCTCAAGGAGGAGTAATTTCCCCAACACTCTTCCTTGTTTACATCAATGACCTGGTGAAAGATCTCCCTGCAGGAGTTAAAGCTGCCTTATATGCAGATGACCTAGTACTCTGGTGCGCTGATGAAAATGTCACCACAGCAAATTATAGAATGCAGCGGGCAGCAGACATGCTAGTGTCATGGGCAGAGAAATGGCTTATCACAATAAACACAGACAAAACCTCCACAACACTGTTCTCCCTCGCCCCCAAGGACAAATCAGCTAACATACACCTAGGGACAACCGTGATCAAGGAAGAAAGCTACCCCACCTATCTTGGGGTGACATTTGACCAAAGGCTTACATGGAATAAGCATATTGAAAATGCAGAAGGAAAGGCCCGAAGACGACTAGGCATACTCAGAAAATTAGCAGGTACCAACTGGGGAGCAAATGAACGAAATCTAAAGAAGATTTATAATGGAGTAATAAGACCACACTTAGAGTTTAGCTCAGCAGCATGGTCATCAGCTGCTAACTCACATCTGCAGTCTTTGGACAAGGTGCAAAATCAAGCTCTCAGGCTCATTACAGGAGCCATGAAAACTACACCAATAACAGAGATGCAGAAGGTTGCTGGATTACAGACATTGTCCCATAGAAGAGACACAAAAACCATGATCCAGATGGAAAAGTACAACAGTATGCCAATGCACCCAATGAAGGCAAGACTAGATGATCTGGCATTGGGACGTCTAAAGCGTAGCAGCTTTGTGCATCGGGGGAAAAGACTTATAAGACAGCATCAAGAAGACCTATCCATGAAGACAACACCACTGAAGCCCACCCTATACCCTGTACCATGGGAGCAGGCCAGCAGTGCCCTCCAAATTAATACATCAGTCAGTGGTCTCACAAGTGGATGTGAGTATAATGATCTGCAAAAACGAACTGCTACATTGAGTATGATCCAAGAAAGCTATCCCGATCAATCATGGATACATGCCTATACAGATGGATCAGCAACTAATGCTGTTAGGAATGGAGGTGCCGGTATCTTTATCTCATATCCTGACAACCACTATGAGACTAGGCACATTCCCACTGGTAAATTCTGTTCCAACTATACAGCTGAGGTTCAAGCTCTAGAGCAAGCTGCAAATATGATTTATAACACCAACTCTGACTGCCACCAGGTAGTCATCCTCACAGATGCACTGTCTGTCCTGCAAGCTCTCAAGGGTGGTAAACTCCCGCATCTGAGAAATGAACTAAACAAGGTAGCTGCCAAAAAGAGAACCATACTTCAGTGGGTACCATCTCATTGTGGTGTACCCGGAAATGAAAAGGCAGATAAACTTGCAAAAAAGGGAGGAGAATGTGAACAAGAAGATAATGAAGTCACATACTTTGAGAAAAAGAGAGCTATCCAGACTATCAGAAGAGAACAGAACCAACCCAAAGACGACTATCACACTCTCGACCGGCAGGGACAGATAACTATTTTCCGACTCAGGACAGGGCATAACAAACTGAATAAACACATGCACAAGCTACGATTATCTGCTTCACCACTGTGCACATGTGGATTAAACGAACAAACTGCTGAGCATGTTCTACAGGATTGTCCTCTGTATGACCAGATAAGAAAGATATACTGGCCCAATAACTCAACACTAAACTCAAAGCTATATGGAGTTAAAGAGGAACTTCAAACAACAGTCGAATTCATCATGAGAACTCGTCTGACGGTGTAAACATCAAAGATGCGATCGCAAGAAGATGAAGAAGAACAAAATTTGGAATACAGGAAAAATTCCCAAAACATGGAAAACAGCAGTCATTATTCCAATACGAAAACCAGAAAAAGATTCCCATGATGCCAGTTCATACAGACCAATTTCTTTAACTTCCCATCTAGGTAAAATATTAGAAACCATAGTAAATAAAAGATTAAAGTTTTATTTGGAAAAGAATAATTTATATAATCAAACTCAGTCAGGATTTAGGAAGAACAGATGCACTATGGATCAGATAATTAAATTGGAACATGAAGTAAAATCAGGATTTCAAAAGAAAGAAAAAACTGTGGTAGTATTTTTAGATATAGCTAGGGCTTATGATGAATGCTGGAGAGAGGATGCTCTCTTTAAAATGAAGAAGATAGGAGTAACCGGTAAAATATATAATTATTTAGAGAATTTCCTGCAAGATAGGTATTTCACTGTTCAGGTAAACAATGATAGATCAGAACTTTATGAACAACAAAATGGAATACCCCAAGGATCAGTAATGTCTCCTTCAATTTTTACAATAATGGTAAATGATTTAGATGAAGAATTTAATGATATAACAAATAAATTGTCACAGTTTGCAGATGATGTTGCTATATGGAGGACTGGGAGACATCTGCCAAAATTATATAAGGATCTACAGAAGCAAATAAATAAAGTATGTAAATGGATGACAAAATGGGGTTTTCAGCTGAATACAAATAAAACATTGGGTATGATCTTCAGTAAAGGTAGGGTTGTAAAAAATAAAATTATAGACATAAATATCTAAGGGCAAAACATTAATACAGTGCAAACCACTCGATATCTAGGAATGAAATTGGACCAACAGCTGAACTGGAATAAACACATAGATAAACTAGTGGAGTCTTGCAGAGGATTGACAAACTTATTAAGATATTTGAAAGGTAATGGATGTGGTGCAAGCACTAAGACAATGCTCACTTTTTATAAATCTTTTATTAAAGGAAAAATAGGTTATTGAAGAATAATATATAACTCTGCTGCACACAGTAACAAGATTAAATTAGACAGAATTCAGCATCAGGCTTTATGTACAATAGCAGGTGCAATCAGATCAACATCAATGGGAGCTATAGAGGTGGCTTTAGGAATTCTACCCTTAGAATTACGGAGACAGGATTTAAGACTAAATTACATGAACAGAGTTATGTTAGATAAGTCTCACCCAGCACATACAGCTTTTACCAGATGCCAACTAACAACTCAGGCCAGTCCAATGAATACCACTAGATACCCTACAGGATGCAAGTGTATGGAGGAAATTGTCCACCTGGGTACATTAATTACATCAATTAATAACAGTTGTGAATACAAGCCAGTGATTCCACCCTGGGAGATCAAGAAACCAGACACGGACTACCATCTAGCAGAAATACTTAAGAAAACAAATAATATAGAAAATATTAAACACACAGCCAATAAATATATACAACAAATATCAAAAGACAGCATTACTGTGTACACAGATGGATCCAAGGGAGAGGATGGCATATTGGGGATAGGAATATCCAATATGGAAAATGGCAAAAGAATATACCATCACGGAAAATACATCCATTTTTACTGCAGAGATGGTGGCAATACTAAAAGCACTAGAAATATTCTCTAATAACCCTCCCAAAAAACTAACAGTTTTAACTGACTCTCTTTCAACAATTAAAGCACTTAGAAACTTACGAGAATGTAGTAGACCTGATATAGCAGAGGAGATATTTCTGGCTACTACATACTTATATTCCAGAGGATGTTCAGTCTTAATTGCTTGGATACCTTCACATGTTGGCATAGAAGGAAATGAAAAGGCAGGTAAAGAAACCAAGAAAAGTAGATCTGATAAAAATCTAATAAATGTAGGGACGAGTAAATCAGAGATTAAGAGCTTAATTAAAGATTTAATAACAGATGAATGGAAAGCAGAGTGGGATAAAAATTTGAAAGGAAGACATGCATATAAGATGTTCAAGGCTCCAACAAGAAAATGTTAAATATCTAGGGAATTGAAAATTCCCAGTAATAAGAAACTTCTCAGACTACAGCTGGGAAAAGGCTATTTCAGAATAGAAGAACCTTACTGTGCAGGATGTCTTCAAGACAATAATATAGAACATTTCTTGTTAAAATGTAAGAGGTATGAACAAATGAGAATATCAATATTAGATTATTTGCAAGCATCCAACTTACCTATAAATATAGAAGAGGTGTTAAGAATAGACAGACCTAGGGAACTGCATAATATAGTCAAACAATATTTAACACGAACACATGTTAATATATAGTGGCTGGGAATGTGAAGGTCTGATGCTTGCTTACAATGCATGTGACTTTTAACAGATGAAAGTCAATTAAATATCTGTTAAAGTCAGTTATATAACTGGAATAACTAGGCCTTTACACCCCTCCACTTTAATATTATTCTTGTTCAGAGTTTCTTGATTGATTTATTTTTTTTTAATTAAAAAAAAATTTATTTAACATATAAGCACAATTGTGATTGTCCCTATTTACAATGATTTGACAAATGTGATGCCACTTTCTCATATCGGCAGTTGTTCATATTATTTTGAATTGAAAACAATATATATCCTAATTATAACCCATCAGAGGTTGAACGTGATATTTTTCTTCATTAATTTAAAAAAAAAAAGTACAATATATAAGCATACTATGGTTTACCCATAATCTGTACAAGGTGTTTGCATTTTCAGATGTGTACACCCTGTACATAATTTCTGTACAAGTTTTCTAACCCATTCCCCAGTGTCTCAGAGTTCTTTTATAAGGTCCTATTGAACACAGGATTTCCCAGTCTGTTAGTGATAATTATCACAGAAATAGACTAAATGATGACACCATCACATTATTTTTACAGTGTAAAATAAACTCAGACATTTATTGTTTAGGTTTTAAAATAAGTGAAGACCCGTTTTAAAAGGCAAAGTCCCTGTGCCTCATTTATAATGCAGACCACTGTAATTGAAAATATTTTTACACGAATTAACTCTTTTGATATGGTTTTTTTCAGTCTTTGTACAGGTTTTGCAGGTCTTTGTACAGGGTTTTGGATTTTTTTGTACAGGTTTTTCATTTTCGAGGTGTGTCATGTATGTATAAGGATCAGTGATTGTATAAGGATCAGTGATTGTGTGTGGATAAGAGGTAGTCTGATGTGGTGCTCGTGTGGATTATGGCGTGTGGATTATGGCGTGTGGATTATGGCAGATAATTTTTTGGATATGGTGTTACCTCGGATACCCCTGTGCTTTCTCACCGCTTTTCACATTGTTAACAACAGGGCAGTTATGAGAGACTTTATTTTGTTTTGTTTATGTTTTTATTGTTTGTTTCTTTTAAAGGGGAAGTCGCACACAAATACATTCACACAATTTTGATTTACCGTACTCTATCTGGACGGAGTGGAGGTGGGAATATATTTAGATATCTGAAATCCGATTTTATTGTCTTGAATGTATAACACTATATGCAAGGCCGTAGATACGGAGGGGGTTTCAACCCCTCCCCCCCTACCCTTTAGGGTTTGGTGAAAAACATTTGTGGGAAAATTATACTGTCCCAAAGTGCAAAGAAATGTATTTTTATAAACCCCCCCCCCCCCCCCTATTAAGTCCTATCTACGGGCCTGATCATATGTCCTAATTATAACCCATCAAGGGTTGAACAGGATACTTTGTTAAAAAAAAAAAAAACAAAGTCTGTATCATGGTCCGTCCCAGTGTTGCCATTTCCATGTGGTTCTGACCTAGGTGGGCAGGTTGGAAGGCCGAGTAGCGGTTTTTGTAGTCCGTGGAATGCGATGCGGTTTATTTATTTATTTATTTTTTGTTCAGCTTTTTCGAATCATAAACTATTACGGCACTAAAATTTGTCAAGTAAGTAGCAGGTTACCCCGTAGAGTTATCAGGGTCTCTGAGAAGACTTGCTGCACCCTCAGGCACAAGGCAACTATTATGAGGTTATGTATGGGGTTGGTAACCTCATTATGAGGTTGTGTATGGGGTTGGTAACCTCATTATGCAAACAAAATTGTTTCAGAAACCACTTGCAAGAGCACATAAATGTTTTGGTGCAGACTTCCTGCAAGGTGGGACGAGCTGTAATTGTTGTTCCACGCATTATAAGTTTAAATATAAGCAGCAAAAAGATGATAAAGTAATGGATTGAGATGGAATTATGTCAGGATGATAGGAAACTCTATAGAGAGAGGTGACTTATTGGAATCGACCAGACCAGTTACACGGACTTTGAGATCTGACCAACGGCTATAATTTCCATGTGCCTTTGGTAGGGGAGGCAAACAAGAAAATCTACAGAATGAAAAAGGGGTATGGGAGCTCATCTGTGGTAGATCAACAGCGCTCTGTTACGACGGGTAAAACGTTAGACGACCTCAGCCAGGAGTCAATCAACAGCGCTCTGTTACGACTGGTAAGACGTTAGAAGACCTCAGCCAGGAGTCAATCAACAGCGCTCTGTTACGACGGGTAAGACGTTAGAAGACCTCAACCAGGAGTCAATCAACAGCGCTGTGTTACGACGGGTAAGACGTTAGACGACCTCAGCCAGGAGTCAATCAACAGCGCTCTGTTACGACGGGTAAGACGTTAGAAGACCTCAGCCAGGAGTGAATCAACAGCGTGGAGAATATTCAAGTTGATCTGCCTGATGATGATCTCACACACTTCTTGGGCGGGAAAAGAGATGCAATCAAGTTTTCACCCGCCAGTGCAAACGGGCTTTGGGAACAGCTGGACGTAGCCTTTTCAAAAAAGTTGGATAACAACCCGAAGCAGATAACGTTGGAGGAAAAACTGGAAATCTTCGGCGACATAATATATCTTCACTCTCGCAAAGTGTTTGGTGTCAGGGAGGCAATAGAAAGTAACCCACCACAAAAAACTAGAAGACAAATCAGAATAGAAGAGATCAAGAAACAGAAGAAGCATGCCCCAAAACAGTTCAAGAACGCAGTGGACACAGAGAAGGAAGGATTACGACAGGTTTGGGAGCACCTGAAAGGCCAGCATAATGCTCTTTGTAGAGCAGAAAGGTTGTGCAGGAAAAGAAGGAAAACACGGAGAGAAAGGAAGAGAAACTTCAAGGAGCCCTTCAAGTTTGCCAAAGAATTGATTGAACAGCCACGGTCGGGAAAAATAAACATCGGGAAAGAAGATCTGGAAAAACATCTTAGAATAACGTATTCAGATGATCGTAAAGATGAGCCGCTCAGCAGCATGGCAGGCCTTACATGGCCTAGTAAGACAGGAGTTGAATTCAACACCACGTCCCCAACAATGCAAGAAATAGAAAGCATTGTCCAGAAAGCGCGGTGCAAGTCAGCTCCATATAGAGTTTCCTATCAGAGTGATACAACACGAGGCAATCTGATCATCAGAAATGGGTTCCCCGTCGATCAAGTGTTTTGGCCCCTTAATCTCCTTTACACTCTAAAAGGGGCGGGCTCACTTGGGCCATGACTCCCAAGTGTTAGCCTCATGTTGATTTGTGCAGACAATTGAACCCACTCCATCTTGGTTGCAGCTTTCAGCTTCACTTACTGTTTTCTGTAGATCATACACTGAGGCAGCCACAAGACCTCTTGCACCTACCTCAACAGCCATGACCTTTGCAGTGAATCCGTCTTGTCTCAAGTCCGTGACCAGATCATTATACTTGGCCACTTTGAACGAGCGTTGCTGATCCAACCTGGATTCAAATGGCATGGTCAGCTTAATCATTATAATCTGGTTCGAGGATGAGGAATGCAGCACTATATCTGGCCGTCTTCGAGATCTTCTGATACTCTCTGGATATGCCCGTAGCCCAGGTAGATCTACTGCCATCTCCCAGTCATATGCACAGTCAAGAAAAGATGGTAAACTGATACTTAGTTTGGGATGTGCTGACTTTCCTGCTCTCTGAAAGTGTGTATGTGCGGTTATCGGTCTGACTTTGCTGTTATCCTCTCTCCTTGCCAGGTCTGTTGTAGCAGCCAGCACATTTAGTACTTTGTTATGGTGCCATGTGTATCAACATTGCTCAAATGACACCTTGCAAGCTGAGAGCTCATGTTCAGGTCTCTGCCTCTCATGGCAAAGAGCATCATCAGACTTTCCCCGTCTTACAAGGTTTACGGACGAATCCAGGTCTGTGGTGGGTTTTGATGTTATTAAGTGTGGTTGCTATGTTACCTAGTGTACTGAAGGAGGTCAGCTGTGAAGGTCCCTGAAGATAACAATGTATGTGAATTTACAGAGTACCTTGCTGCTACCACCTACGACCTCAATCAGACTTATTCTTGACTAGTATGTCTGATAGCTACGTCTAATGTCTAGGGTAATGAAATGTGGTGTGCTGGTAATAAAATACACAAACACACACACACAAACAAACACTAATATTAATCTCTATGATCAAGTCAATTAACACTGTGTTTAAAATTTAGAAATTACAATTTTTTTCAAATTTATTTTGTCCTGAACCAAGTTTTCTTCTGGTCAGGACTTTTAAATCAAATATGAATTAATGTCAATAGAAGTACATATAATTGAATAATCACATGAAAGACTTGAACATACATATATATATAAGTTAAATTTGCTACTATTTTTACTAAAACTAAAAAGTCTCTTGGAAACTAATGCTGGATGTCGGGTCGGGGTATTTGCATCACCCCCAGTCTCTATGTAACAGTGTTCATTTGCTTTTTACACAGGGTTAATGGTGGACAAGTTTCTTATTTTCACAATGTAGTTTAAATTTTATTATAGTAGTTGATGAATCTCAGCAGGCCAGGTCTTTAATACTTAACTGGCCTGTGACGATGGAAGAAAGTAGTTCCTTAGGCCCACTCCTCACATGCTCTGAGGTAATATGGTAGGCATCTCATTTCATACAAACTTGGACTTCTCCAGAACATCTGGCACTAGCACAGTGCCAGACAAAGAAACTCTGAAACCACAAAATTAGGCTATGTCTTAACACAATACCTAATCCACTATGTTTACAAGCAATAATACATGGAATAAAAGACAGGGTCAGATCTCTCTGACCGACCCAGCACATCCACATCAAGGCTGTTATCAGATAGCACTAGTTTCCCATTCCTCTATGGACTGCACTGCATCTGAAATATTTTCATTAATCTCTTTTTCTTTTTTCCATATAATAAGGTGGGTGATATGTTTCCACCTGACCATCTGAAAAGACCATATAATAAGGTGGGTGATATGTTTCCACCTGACCATCTGAAAAGAAACATCTGTATTCTACATTTCTGATAGTTTATCATATTATATTTCAACCTCTAGGCCCTGGAACAGTCGGCTGGGGACCTAGAATAAGTACTCACTTGTCGTAATCATTTTTCATTATATGGCAGTATCAATCACTCAGAATTGTTAAATAAAAGGTTAATAATTTTAGCCTTACCACAATTCAGAATAAAACACACAGATACGCTGAAATAGCACAAACTCAGCTGAGCTGCCGGCTAGACTAGGGCGTCCCACTATTATTAGCATATATATTCAATGGACGACAAACTTCTTAGCCTCAACGATCTGCTTGTAGGGACAGTCTTCAACAAAATGGCAACTTGCCGTCAAATTTTTTCAATAACATTAACTATTCCGTCCAATGAGAGTACTTCCCCTCTACAGTTTAAAATTTCAAACATAAATGTCCAATTTGGGTCCAGTTTCGGTCTAGTGTGTAGTGTATTTCTGTCGGTCGGTCCGAACTTGGGTTTTCCCAAAATTGCACTTGGTTTTGGACCAACTACAAAAAAAAAAAAAACTACACAAATTTTGTCTCACTCACTTCTAAGATTTCTATGCTAAGTTATTTTTAGATTCTATCCGCCTTGTCTCCCCCTTGTCCACATGTAATTTTTTTCTGCCTTCGTCTCAAGGACGCGTCAAAATGTAACTTATAGTGGCTGCAAACTAACATGTGTTTGCGAGTCTGCATCGAACAAATCAGTCTTTTGTCAATAACTTCCGATTTTGTCCGTCTTTATAATTAAAAGCATATTATTAGTCAGGAAAAGATAGGCTATCAAACCAGCTAACTTTTATTATTCTAAACCTATTATTAAGGAATTCCATATTTTTTCCATGTTAGTCTTGAAATCTTTACTACCACTCGTTCACTTCTTTTCCATGTACTGTCAAGCTAATTACGATAGAATTACGTTTTTCTCAATAAGAGCTAAGACTGTTTTCGTGATTCAAGTGGCTACATGTTCTTACTTTACCACGTATTTCACGACTAACTACAAGTTCGCGCGTATGCTAGTTTAGGTTCTAACACGTGCAGACGGCATCATTTTTTCCTTCCCTCCTTTTCTTACCCCGTCTGAACGAATAGGCCTTTCGTGTCCTCATGTTATAAATAGTTTTTCTCAATGACACTAGAAAACGATGGTACGGTCTACCAAATCAACGCGCCTGTGCCGTGGGCGAAAAGGTAGCAGCGTAACTTAACTATATTTTATCCCTACATTTATCTTAACTTTTATCTTTATAAATGGAGGATTTTATCGCTGTATCAATGTATTCCACCACAAGGTCATATATTCATCTGTAAATGAAGTGAGTCTAAGAGGTACCATATGTCATATATAATTCCATGTCAAGGACCTTTGCAGGGCTTCTTCTCATGTAATCCATAGGCCTTGTTAGGTCTGCTGCACCGCGTTGTGCATGCTCTTATTATTCTCAGCTTCTCGAATTTCCTGAATTACCATGTCTCTGCGTTCCTTGTTTGATGCCTTAGACCAACAGCGGATGTCATCATGGCCAAATCTCCGTCTATTCGTTTGTGTGTATCCGATTACTCCCCCCCCCTCCCCCTCCCCAGCTTGAGCGACGCTTGGGCAGCACCAACAATACAATAATTATTCCAATCAGACGTTAACATAATGAACATTATCATAGCCTAGCTTTTAGCAAGCTGGTTTGTAATTATCACAGAAGTGTTTTTTTTTTTAAAGACAAAACATCCCGTTCAACCCTTGATGAGTTATAATTGGGATATATAATGTAGTGAATTCAAGATAATAAAATCTGATTTCCGATATCTAAATATAGCATCTCCCCCAACTCAGTCCAAATATAGTAAATCAAAACTGTAAAACTGTGGTAATGTATGCGTGTGCCCTCCCCTTAAAAAAAAAAAAAACCAAAAAAAGAAAAAAAAACACAAATACAAACAACAAAACAAGAAAAGAAAAGAAATAATAAAGTCTCTCATAAATGACATGTTATTAACAAGGTGAAAAAGGGTGAGAAAGCCCTGGGTTGTCTAGAATGACGCCCAATACACCAATTATCTGCCATCATCCACATGAGCACTACATCACTGATCCTGTTATATTAGTTGTAGTTCTTGTTATATACTTGCTTTACTAAATTGTGCAGTTCTCTAGGTCTTTCTATTCTCAACACATGCATGTTTTTTTTTTTTTTTTTTTTTTTTTTCGTTCGCCCGCTAATACTCGAGGCGAAATCTCAGGTTATCATTTATGTCTAACCTGACATTGATTTTACGTGAGTATCCCTTTATTTCTTGTACAGAGACAAATGTCCCTCGCCATTCAGGCAAATACTCGCCGATTTCGGAGGTACCCATTGCAGCTGGGTCGGCTCAGGAGCCGCCAGTCCCTGGTCGACGACACTCCTTCAAATGTCCTCGCCAGGTCTCGAGTTAATCCAGTCCAAATCCCGGTCGACGAAAAATCCTCAAATGCCGTCGCCCGGGTTTGATCCTGTATCACCCGGTCGCCAGAGCGGTGTTGTAACCACTACGCTAGCGCGGCTCCCACATGCATGTTAAAATCAGCTGATTCAACATAAAAAAGACTACTGAGAAACTTAAAGAAGAGACCAAAGCCATAGTTGGAATTTAGACAGCGAAGGAATATTTTAAGAAACAGGAAGTTGGTCCATACACCTTGTGAAAATAAACAACCAATCAAAGCAATATGGTCTTATACTATTTAAAAAAAAAGGAAGCGGCTGGTAATGCAGGACGACCCAGATTGAGAGTTGACAGACATCTTAATTGTGTGATGGGGCCATAAAAACACCCCAGAGGCCCCCTCAAGTTCATGTCATATTAATGTGTTTAACGCCCATATATTTTTGATGTGCGCGTTCCAACGAGTACGCCAGCCCACGTGACTGCGCGAGGGCCACAATAAAGCCCCAGCCCACGTGACTGCGCGAGCCCTCATCGCTGGCGTGTGAAAAGTCTGACGCAGGAGAAGCGGTGAGTTTGGTGAGATTCGCAGTAGAGACAAGATGTGAGACACCCAGAGTAAGCAGAAGTTTGCACAGGATGAGCAATTGAGCACTGGCTAAGTGTTTTGTTTGATATGTTTGCTTACTTGTTTAATGTTTGTTCATTAGTTTGCTTTGTGGGTTTGGGTCACTGACAGGGTTGTATGAATAAATACAGCCCCTGCCTTAGAATCAAGAGTTTTATTGTTGTTCGGGTCGGTGCAAGTGTGCAAGAAAGTGATCACATATCACAACAGCATCATCATTTCTCGCCCACCCGATCACAATTGGCGCTGCGAGCAGGATAGGCAGACAGTGACACCGAGCCAACAGCAAACGAGCAAATATTGTAAACACCCAGCAATGCATTCTTGCAGCAAGATGGCTTCGAGGAGTACACGTGTTCCGAGCAGAGGGGAGCGCGAGGATGCAGATCCAATACCAGTGATGGGTGCATCAGTAGTTCAAAGTGAGGGCCAGAGCAATGCGTATGTGAAGGTAATATACGTGACGGTGCCGGAGGTAAGGCGATTTGGTGAAAAGGCAAGCCCCACTTGCCAAAAGTTTGTGAAAGATGTAAAAGCCGCATGGAAGGTAGCGCCCCTAACTGTAGAGGATACGTTGGATATTGTCTGGAATAATGTTGCACCAGTGGTCTCTAGGGAATTACGGATACGTGGCGGAGCCAAGGCCAGCCCTGAGAAGTTACTCGAAATAGTGGAAGAAGCCTACAGTGAGCGACAACTAGTCAATGAGATGACTAGGGGTTTCTATGCCATAAGTCAGGGGCCTAGCTTATCAGTAACGGAATTCTCTCACCTGTTGCATGAATTATTTCTGAGATTGAATGCAACGCGGGTGAAGAAAGGCTTGGCTCCTGCGGACCCATCCATGCTCAGGGATCATTTTGTTGCCCAGCTGAGAGATGATCTGAGTAAGTCATTTGTGAAGAAATATGTCCTAGAAAATCCGGGTGTCTCATTTAGGGAAGTTAGGGACTATGCTGTTTTCTGGGAAGGCAAAAAGCCTGATAAACTAGCGCAGATAGCCAGTGCAGAAGCTCACAATGAAGAGGAGACACTCACATCAGAAGCAGCTAGTCTAAAGTCCCATCTAGCACAGCTATCACAGACCAGTTCGCCAGCACAAAAGGAGGTGCAAAGAAAGAAAACACCTCGCCAACCGCGGAAACAGCCAAAGCACGACGAGGGGGTGTGTGAGCAGGAACCTCAACTAGACCTTCTTGTAGGTGAGAGTCAGGCTGTTGACAAGGAAAGCTGTGATCTGACAGTAACTATAAACGCAGTTGCACCGACAAGGCGGTAAGGGGTTTGCAAGTGGTATAGTGTCGACAAGGGATGGGGGTTTATTATGCCAGATGATGGAGGTATTGATGTATTCGTACATCAGACTAAGATCTTCAGAAAGGGATTCCGGAGTCTGGCAAGGAACGAGCAAGTAGAGTTTGATAGCAAACCATCTGTCCAGGGCATGGAAGCAGTCAATGTATGCGGCATTGGCGGCCAGGAATGTAAGGGTAGTAGGAGGCGACCCATGGCACAGAGAAAGCCTACAAAGTTGAGGTGCTACAATTGTGGAGAGTTTTTAGACTACATGGCAGCCAAATGCCCTCAAGGCCCGCTTCCGAAACGATGCTTTAAGTGCAAGTCCACAGAACATTTGATATCCGCCTGTCCCTCAAGGAGCTCTTTCCCTAAACGTACTGCCACAACTAGGTTGCCTTTAGGGTGCAAGCCAAGAGATGGCCGTGACAACTATCACCCTAAGGGCGCCGAGAAAATTGGTCGACGTTTTGGGGAGAAAACTCGTCCTAAGCAGATAGGAGGGAATGCACATCGATGTTCAGAAGAGGAAACGCATCGTAAGCAGATTGTGAGGAATGTTAGCCAACGTCCACAGAAAACGAGTGTAAAACACGTTGGAAGCAATCCACCGCCAAGGTCGACAACTGCATGCACTGAACCGCAGAACCCACACGCAAGCAGCGACACTGCACGAGGGTACGACTCTTCCAAACCACAGCAACTGCCAGCCCGACAACGTATGACGAGGAACATGACGACCAAGAGGGTCACCAGCCGGGCTGGTACCTCCTACACAATCTGAAAGAATCAGGGGCAGGGCCAACGGCGGAGAGTAGGTTGTGGGGACCACACGATCTTCAGGAGGGAGATATGTGATGGGGCCATAAAAACACCCCAGAGGCCCCCTCAAGTTCATGTCATATTTATGTGTTTAACGCCCACATATTTTTGATGTGCGCACTCCAACGAGTACGCCAGCCCACGTGACTGCGCGAGGGCCACAATAAAGCCCCAGCCCACGTGACTGCGCGAGCCCTCATCGCGGGCGTGTGAAATGTCTGACGCAGGAGAAGCGGTGAGTTTGGTGCGATTCGCAGTAGAGGCAAGATGTGAGACACCCAGAGTAAGCAGAAGTTTGCACAGGATGAGCAATTGAGCACTGGCTAAGTGTTTTGTTTGATTTGTTTGCTTACTTGTTTAATGTTTGTTCATTAGTTTGCTTTGTGGGTTAGGGTCACTGACAGGGTTGTATGAATAAATACAGCCCCTGCCTTAGAATCAAGAGTTTTATTGTTGTTCGGGTCGGTGCAAGTGTGCAAGAAAGTGATCACATATCACAACAGCATCATCATTTCTCGCCCACCCTATCACAATTGAAACACAAAATGACAGGATACCAGGCTACAAGATATACACTAAATCAGAACTCATAGCTGGCACATGTGGTCAAAACATGGAAAGGTGTGTCCCCAAAATGCAGACGTACATGCGATTGAAATCAGCCTTCTATTAATTCAAGTTTCCTCAGAATTAGAGGCAGATGTCATACCGGACCCGCACCTCTAATTCTAAAGGTACCAGGTTTGCTCACAGGACAGGGAACAGAGGCAGATGTCATACCGGACCCGCACCTCTAATTCTAAAGGTACCAGGTTTACTCACAGGACAGGGAACAGAAGCAGATGTCATACCGGACCCGCACCTCTAATTCTAAAGGTACCAGGTTTGCTCACAGGACAGGGAACAGAAGCTGATGTCATACCGGACCCGCACCTCTAATTCTAAAGGTACCAGATTTGCTCACAGGACAGGGAACAGAAGCAGATGTCATACCGGACCCGCACCTCTAATTCTAAAGGTACCAGGTTTACTCACAGGACAGGGAACAGAGGCAGATGTCATACCAGACCCGCACCTATAATTCTAAAGGTACCAGGTTTACTCACAGGACAGGGAACAGAGGCAGATGTCATACCGGACCCGCACCTCTAATTCTAAAGGTACCAGGTTTACTCACAGGACAGGGAACAGAGGCAGATGTCATACCGGACCCGCACCTCTAATTCTAAAGGTACAAGGTTTACTCACAGGACAGGGAACAGAGGCAGATGTCATACCGGACCCGCACCTCTAATTCTAAAGGTACCAGGTTTACTCACAGGACAGGGAACAGAGGCAGATGTCATACCGGACCCGCACCTCTAATTCTAAAGGTACCATATTTGCTCACAGGACAGGGAACAGAAGCAGATGTCATACCGGACCCGCACCTCTAATTCTAAAGGTACCAGGTTTACTCACAGGACAGGGAACAGAGGCAGATGTCATACCGGACCCGCACCTCTAATTCTAAAGGTACCAGATTTGCTCACAGGACAGGGAACAGAGGCAGATGTCATATCGGACCCGCACCTCTAATTCTAAAGGTACCAGGTTTACTCACAGGACAGGGAACAGAGGCAGATGTCATACCGGACCCGCACCTCTAATTCTAAAGGTACCAGGTTTACTCACAGGACAGGGAACAGAGGCAGATGTCATACCGGACCCGCACCTCTAATTCTAAAGGTACCAGGTTTACTCACAGGACAGGGGACATAATTGATGGAATTTTTTTCAGAACCAGTGGTTCCTAATGACATTAACCTCATCTCGTGTGTAGTGAGATCTCCTGTGTAGTGAGATCTCCTGTGTAGTGAGATTAGATGCCTAGCTTTTTTGGATAATGGCAAAGGAATAGGAGGTCCCGTGTGCAGTTGGAAATTGTAAAGAGTAGGCCATATGGCTGCTGCCATGACATAATTTAAAAATTAGGAAACCTGCCCACCACAAAAAATATTTATAGAATGTGTAATTCATGTATAGGCTACACACTACACATAATCTGATCCTCACTGTTCTCTGTGCTGAGATCCTCCTTGTGTGATCTAAGGGGTGAGATCAGAGCATTGATGAAGATGTCCGTGTGCAATAATACGGTCCTTAAAACCAAAACCAAACCAAACGAAGCTTCCTCAGGCAAGTCATCAGATAGGATTCAATCATCAAACAACACCCTTTAGCTCCCCGAGGAGCATAGGCTAACAAACACATGCCAAGTCCTCCTGTCACGTGCCATCATCTCAAGTTCTTTCCACGTTCTCCTCATCATTTTCACCTGTGTTTCCATCTCTCTTCTCCATGTGTTTCTTGGTCTACCTCTGCCTCTCTTGCCATGGGGGTTCCAGAACAAGGACTGCCTTGTAATGCTATCAACAGGTCTCCTCAGTGTGTGTCCAATCCATCGCCCTCTTCTCATCTCTTGTTCCACTGGCACTTGTCTAGTTCTTGTCATATGTTCCACGTTGGTAACCTTGTCATACCATTTTAATCCTTTTATTCTACGCAAGTACCCATTTATGAATGTCTGTAGTTTTTTGATTGTTGTCTTTGTTGTTCTTCATGTCTCAGAGCCATATAATAGTACTGACTTCACATTTGAGTTTCTTATTTTCGTGTTGGATCCGATTTCTCTTGATCTCCATATATTTCCCAATGCAATGAAAGCTCCTCTTGCTTTTTGTATTCTTATTTTGATATCACTGTCTGTCCCTCCAACTTTGTTTATATTGCTGCCAAGATATGTGTACGATTCTACATCTTGTATTGATGTTTCTTCAAGTTCAACCCTGTTATCATTACCTGCATTTATTCTCATTATTTTTGTCTTTTCCCTGTGTATTTTCAGAACAAATTGCTGTGACCTCTCATCGAGTGTTTTCAATTTGTCCTTCATCTGATTATGGTTATGGGACAGAAGAGCCAAGTCATCAGCAAAATCCAGATCATCCAACTGCTTAGTCAGAGTACACTGGATTCCATTTCTGTTGTGTGTTGTCAATGTTCTCATAGCCCAGTCTATTGCTAGTAAGAAAAGAAATGGAGACAAGAGGCATCCCTGTCGCACTCCCGTTCTTATCCCAAATGATTCTGTAAGCTGTCCTTCATGAAGAACTCTGCATGTCATGTCTTCATTTGTTTTATTTATTAAATTAATGATCTTCAGGGGAACTCCATAATGCCTCATCAATTTCCAAAGTGATTCACTGTCTACACCGTGTGACGATATTCTAAATACAATAGCTAAATTAAGTAATATTATAGTGCATAAAGTCAAAAATAAGATAGAAAATAAAAATTGAGTCCAGCTTCTTCGTCCCCACGCCAGCCGGTATGCGGATTTTGATAAGCCTAATAGCCGAATGAAAGATACTGTCTTTTCGAAATTCGTCCTTGAGATTAAATGTAACACTTGTGCAAGTTCAAGACGACAGAGTGATAGAATAAAAGAAAAGGAGGGGAGGGATAGAAAGACAGAACATAGGGACGCCGTCTCGCGTTGATTGCACAAAAGCCAACTCGCGCGACATAGCCTTGGGCGATTCTTAAATTACGATACAAAACTAAAAAATGTTCGTCAATTGGATCATGTAAACAACCTTAGCTCTCATAAGGAATGACGTAATTCTAACGTACTACGGACAAGTCTCGTTTTTAGTTTGAAAATAGTTGTAAAAAGAAGTGAACAGGTGGTAGATTCTAGATTTGAACGACTAACATAGAAAAAAATATGGAATTATGAACCATAATACATAGGGCCATAAAAATTATATATTCGGATGCCTTATGATCTCCTGAGCAATAATATGGTGTCAGTTACCCACTAGTAAAAAAAAAAAAATAACCAAGATAATGGCAATAATATTATGTATTATAAGACGGACTGACGAGAAAAAAAATCATGCCTGCTTATTTTTTCATAGCATGTTTTTGAAAAACCAACGGGCTGATCACCCGTTTCCAGTCACTTCGATTACGGAAACAACAGCAAATGGATTGATTTGCCGTTGCCCTAAAGACGCCAATAGGCGTGATGGGAAACAATGGCAAAGAAAACCTATCTGCTGTTGCCCTAAGACGCCACTAGGCTTAATGGCCACTGACTGCTTTGACGGTCGGTGGCTAAGGACGGAAGAAGAAGAAGAAGAAGACGTTTTTGAAAAAAAACTTTTGGGGAAATGAGGACTAAAAGGTACCTATAATTTGATTGGCCGTAGTTTAAAGAAAGACTAGTTAGTATTGGTTGACCTAAAACTAAAAATATATTTGCCAGAGTAAACATAGTAGTTAGGAGTTTGTTTTTTTAAAGTTTGATTCAAATGTGCATGGTCCGATTGGCCAATGCATTACATTTTATCGAAAAACGTAGACTGCTAGTTGCCATTTTGAGAAGAATCTTTGATAAACAAGGAGCGATGAGAGCAGGTTGGTGCTTTTCAAACCTATAGAAAGCAGTCTGGACAAGGCAGATCTAAAGTGTGCCATAAATTGTTTGCCAGTCATCGTTCGCTTGTGTATATTTCATTGAAATTTGTGGTAAGATTGATTTTTATTAACCTTTTATTTAAAATAAAGTTTGAATGTGAGATACTGCAATACGACTGTAAGTAAGTGGGTCCATGGCAGACTTAGGCAGAGCCTAGAGATTGATCCATCATATGATAGACTATCAGAGAGGTGTAGGACTACAAAATTATATATGATTGTCATCAAGGAGCATAACACCAATCCTATTGTATGGAAAAAGATTACTGCTGGAATTGCAGAGGCGTTGTAACCATTAGGGGAGAGGAATACTGGTATACATTGTCACGTCAAAATATAATGGTAAAATAGGTTGTCATCAAGAGCTGACCCTATTCGTTTGTTTGTACTGTACCTGTAAACTAATTGTGGAATATTATTGTATGCTTGTTATAAAGAAGGATGCATAACCTTCTTATTTCAGGGTTTTTTGTGGCCCTGTCATTAACATAATATCAAGCTCGTGGGAACTGATTGATTCCTGACACTGTTTGCATATTTCGGGCATGTGCTGGATGCCATTGCCTTTCAATAAGTGGAACAGATTGTCCAGCGAGCCTAGGAAAAGATCTACCGGTGTTATCCTTCGAAGATAAGTGCCTGTTCGGCACCAGGAAGCTCAACCTCTATGAACTCTAGTTTTTAAGAATAAAGACTGAAAATATTAATAAAAAATTCCACCTGTGACAAATGAAAAGCAAATTAACTATAGGGAAGGATGTTAACCAACAACCTACCATTATATATATACCAGTATTAATCTAATTTAGAAAACTACACCTACACACTTTTATTATAATAATATTTGTATTATGGACAGAAGATCCATTGTGTAAATTGATTAATGTAAATAATTCACTTGATTTCACTTTGATTGTCAGTCCTGATTCAAACAAATAGAGTCAGGACAAAATTAACAGAAAAAAAATTAACGTTACACAAAATTCAACCCCTGACTTACTTAAGATAGTCATTTAAAGTGTACTTTGTATGTGATTGTCGTAGTAGTGTTGTGTTGTGTTGGATAATAAAATAGTTGTTTATCTGTTCAGTTGGTTAATGCAACATTACACTACATATTCATAACCCTAGACACAAAACGTAGTCATCATATATTCTAGTCAAAGAATAAGTCTGAATGAGATCATAAAGGTGGTAGCAGCAAGGTACCCTGTAAACTTACCATAATACTTTGTTATATTCAGGGACCTTCACAGCTGACCTCATTCAGTACACTAAGAGTACATAACAACAACATTTCATAACATCAAATCCACCACACACCGTCAAATGCCTTTTCTTAGTCCACAAATCCAATGTATAGTGGTGAATTCCATTCCAGACTTTGTTCACCTATTATTCTCAAAGTGGCTATCTGGTCTGTACAGGATCTGTTTTGTCGAAAACCTGCTTGTTCATCTCTCAGTTTCTTGTCTGTGGACTCTTTTAATCTCTTAAGGATGATTCTGTTTAATACTTTTCCTGGCACTGATAGTAACATCATTCCTCTATAATTTGTGCACTCATGTAAATTTCCCTTCTTAGGCAACTTGACCAGATAACCCTCCTTCCATTCTGCTGGTATTTCCTCTCTCTCCCAGACTTTGCCAAGTAGTTTGTATAATATCTCTGTAGAGGTATCAATATCTGTTTTGATGGCCTCTGCTGGAATGCCTGCCATCTGGACCAGTTGCTTTTTCATCTTTCAGAAGCTTTATGGCTTTCTTTATTTCTTCTCTACTTGGTCGTTCACAGCTGATTTGTAGCTCCTCTTCTGCTGGCAGGATGTCTGGGGGATTAGTTCTAGCTGGTCTATTGAGAAGTTCCTCAAAATGTCGTGTCCATCTCTTAATTTGTTCTTGTATATTACTGAGCAATTTTCCATTCTTATCTTTTATGAGGCCATTTGCTTGCTTATATTTCCCTGTTAGCTTCTTTGTGTTGTTGTACAGGTCCCTCATATTTCCTTTTGGCTGCAGCTTCCTCTGCTTCCCTTGCCAACTATTCAATATACTTCCTCTTGTCTCTTTTGATGTTTCTTCTTACTTCTTTGTTTGCTTCTATATACACATGAGCCTTGGCTTTGGAGCTTCTGCTTAAATCTGCTTTCTTGTTTTTCCGGTCTTCTATCTTACTAATGGTTTCTGTTGTTATCCATGCTTTGTGCTGATGTTCTCTTTTTCTCTGTACTTCTTCACATGTCTCGTTCTATATATTTTTTACTTGGTGCCAGCGGTTTTCTGTATCTGCTTCATCTTCCAGCTGTTGGAGTACTTGGTATTTGTTGGATACTGCGATTGAAAATTTTTCTCTTATTTCCTGATTTCCTAGATATCCCACATTATACTGTTGTCTATAGCTATATGCTGTTGTACATTTCTGGAGTTTTAATTTTGTTTTAGCCAACAGAAAATGGTGGTCTCTTCTTCCTCGTTCGTCCTGAAAAGGACGTTGGTTGCGTTGTGTCTGTTTACAGCAAAGCTGCGATATCTGCGCCTTTCGGCCGACACATCCGACTTCAGCACGGCATTTTTTGGGACCGGGTTTGCCGTCCCTCTTCGATCCCTACTCTCTCAGCCAGACTGCAGTGATGCAGCCTGTTTCCAGGACCACCACTTGGAGGTGGAGTAGGGTCTTGGTCAGCTCTGGTTCGCTGACCCTGACGCAAGCAGTCAAGCTATGGGTCGCTGACTGCATTCTCTGTTACTGCGTCTTAGGGTCCCTATAGCTAGTTGGTTTGAAGCACAGAAGTTAGCTAATAGATCCCCATTCTCGTTCATCATACCTAATCCATGCTTTCACATGATTTCTTTAACGACAGTGTTGCTTGTTCCTATTGTCTCGTTTAGGTCCCCCATCAAAATTGTGATGTTCTTTCTTTTCTTATTGCCCAAGACATTTTGTAGTCTCGGGTAAAAGTCTTCTTTCTCAGATTCTTCTTTATCATTTAATGGTGCATAACATTGGATGATGTTTATATTTACTTTATTTTTGGCTGATTAAACCTTGCTGTTATAATTCGGGGTCCCATTGCTTCCCATTCTATAAGTGCCTTCTGTGCTTCCCTAGACAGCATTAGAGCCAACCCTTCACTGTGGTGGGCTCTTTCCTCCTCATGTCCTGAGGACAACACCATTTCTCCTGTGATCAATCTCCTCCTCTCTATGCCCTTCCACCATGTCTTGCAGAGACCCAGGATATCAATCCTGAAATTTTTCTTTTCTGCTGCTACCTGTGCAGTTTTCCCTTGTTCACATAGAGTGCGAACTTTCCAGGTGCCAATCCTCGAGATTTTCCTACATGAAAAAAGGTTAATCGGCAACCCAGACTCCTTTCGGCTTTCTCTGGGTTGCTTCATGCGCCTCCTTTCCAGAGGACCCTCTTCTGTCTTGGGCAGCTGAGTTGATTTATATTCTGTATTTGACGTCCATATTTGTTGAAGTTTTTTGGTAAACAGTTTTTTATGGAATGGGGTAACCAGCCCTATGCCCAACCCTCCTTAGTCGCTATTTACGACATGCATGGTAGGATATAGTGTTACTATTCTTTGCTCCCCGTGGCTGGCAACCTCAGCATGTAAAACAAATGACTACAGATGTTGCTGCTACAAGAGCACACATGTTTTGGTGCCGGCTTCTGGCCAAGGGACCAGCTGTGATGGTGACTCTATACTTTATAAGGTTCATACAAGCAAATGATGATGATTATTTTGAACAAGACACATTACAGAGGGAATAATGTTTGTGCTTTATGTCTACCAGGGTGGCTTGATTGAAGTATGGTCAATGGCATTTGACAGACCTGAAGACAGAATAAGAGATTAAAACATTAGATGTCAGCAGTGCCATCAGACCACTCAAATGCCTGTTGTCGACATTGCATTTGCCAAAATAGAACTTACCTTTCTGATTTTATGGCACAAGGCTCCATTGTTAAGCTAAGCTTGATTATCAAGTATATGAAATCTACATGATATTATGTGCGCTCTGCATATTTTCATTAAAAATTCAGAAAAAAATGAGATCCATGAACATAAGTAGTATGAGTGCTACTTGGATAAAGATAAAAGAAAAGACATAACATTATGACCACAATGTCATCATCTAGAACAATTGTATAAAAACAGTAGGGTGTATTTGTGACTACATTTGACTTTGTTTGTCATATACACCAATTTGTTTAATTATTGGTAGTAGAAATCAAAGCTGTGAAAGTCCTTATTGCTTGCCTCTTGTCTGTGAATGTCCTTACTGCTTACTTAAAGTGTTCAAGTCTTGGCCCATAAAATTCATGACAGTAACCTTGCAAATGTTACCTCTCTGAAGATATCAAGGATTATCAAGCCATGAATATTGGGCTGGCAAAGAATTGTTTTAATTCCATTCATCTGCTTACAAGCATCATGAACTTTCTATTGTTATTACGTTAACAACTGTAAATGTCTTTTTATAAAAATACATATTGGTCTTTTAAAAAAAACATTTTTTTTCCAAATCTTTAAGCGAATCATGCTGGCCTGTCAATGACACTACTGGCAGACAAAAAAAACTCAGAGCATAACAACGAAAAACACCGTACGTTGACACTTAGAATCATGACCCAAGTGGGTAGTGTCCCCTAAAATTTGAAGAATGTAAAAGCATAGAAACACTAATCTGATGTAAGGCAACTTCTGATGATCAGATTGCCTACTGATGTAATGCTTTGTTTTGAGCTTTCTATCACGTGGAATAAATACTGAGCGATGGCAGGTTGGACTAGACAATTTTGAACTATCGCATCCATCCAGAGCTGGGCTTTACTATATTTGTTCATTTCTTTCACTGGGTGGCTTCGTTAGAAGAATCGTGGGCACAAATAATTCTTGTCTTCTTTCACTGTTTTGTGTTGGCTGTAATGTTATGATGTATGTATATAAGCATTACCTCGTCATCTACACAAGCACACACATGTTTCAGAAGGCACTCAGTAAAAGCATGTTCAGTTTGTAGCCATGTTTATTTACAGGATATCGTACATGTCAAGATTCGCATTATATTACAATGTGTGGTTCGTACTTTAATGTATTCATATTACATCCCCCCTTTTTTGAAAAAAAAAATGTGTGCAAACATTTCCAACGAAATGTTTCATGTGAGAAAGGATAAGTATGTGTAATGCTCAGTGTGAGTATATATGTCACTGTCTGTATCGGCTGGGAGGTGTCACTGTACGGCCAGAACGAGTGGTGTAAAGTGCTGGTGGTTCTGCGGAAGTCCCTGGTTTAGCTTGAGTTGGTTGTGATTTCGGCCTTGGCGCTTGTTGGTTTTGTGGGGCACCAAAGTCTGGAGTTACTGCATTGTCTGTTGAAAGCATGGGAATTCTCTGTTCTGTTGTATTCTGTGGGATTTCTCTTATGTCCACTCTGTTTCGCCTCAGGAGGTTGCTGCTGCTGTCTGGTCTTAAAGTATAGCTCCTGGGTTCAGGGTTTCTGGAAATGATTGTTGCTTTTGACCATGTGTCATTGTTGTGGTTGTAGGTAGTCACATGCTGACCAGGATATAATGGTGGTAAGTCTTTAGCACATTTGTCATAGTTGGATTTCTGAACTTGCTGACGATGCTGAAGTTGATCATATGTGCTGTCTCTATGTTGTGGACGGAAGTGGACCTTAGATGGTAGGAGGTCTTTAATTCTTCTATCAAACATAAGTTCTGCTGGACTGTCGATCTTACTGTCTACCGGTGTTGTTCTCCATCTCAAGAGTGCTAGGTGTACATCCTCTGTTCTTGTTTTCTTCATGATTGACTTGATAGTTTGTATCTGTCTCTCAATGAAACCATTAGATTTAGGGTATCTAGGTGATGATGTTGTGTGTTTGATCTTCCAGTCCTTAGTGAAGTTTCTGTATGCTTGACCTGAGAAATGTGGACCGTTGTCTGATCTAATTTCATCTGGGATGCCAAACATGCTGCAATACTTCTTTGTAATGTCTGCAATAACAGCTGATGGTGAGGGTTGTGGAAGTTTCTCAATGATGGGAAATTTGCTGTAGTAATCAGCAATAATAAGATAGTCATTATTGTCGATTGAGAAAATATCAGTTCCTATAATGCTCCAAGGGCTCAATGGTATGTCTGATGGTATGAGAGGTTCTCTGCACTGCCTATTTGCATGTTCTTGGCAAATTGAACAGTTTTTACATAGTGTTTCTATGTCCTTGTTTATCTGTGGCCAGTAAACATCTTTCTT
This sequence comes from Oreohelix idahoensis, assembly GCA_024509875.1. Classification (NCBI taxonomy): domain Eukaryota; kingdom Metazoa; phylum Mollusca; class Gastropoda; order Stylommatophora; family Oreohelicidae; genus Oreohelix; species Oreohelix idahoensis. The sequence goes on from JAMPIV010015952.1 coordinate 121,607, forward strand.
TGCTCTCAGTTGTGTCTTCACAATACCAAGGTGACTATTATGGAGCTGTTTAAGGATGATATCGCGTTGTGTTTCTGGTACAACAATGCGATCTCCTTTAAGGATCAGACCATCTTCGATGCTTAACTCGTCCCTCATCGAGTAGTATGGACGGATGTGTGTTGGAACTTCCCTGATAGAGCTTGGCCATCCATGGTATATCAGTTCTTTGAGAGAGTTAAGGATAGGATCTCTCATTGTGTCTTCTCTGATGTGTTCAAGCCGATTATCGCTAAACTTGACAAAATCAACTTTGATGTTTGGGGTAAGATCTGCTGTCTTGTTGGGGTTTGGTAGTCTGCTGAGAGCATCTGCAAGACCTATATCCTCTCCTGGGATATACTGAATATTAAAATCATAACCTTGTGTTTCCAATAACAGAGCTTGTAGTCGTGGTGGTGCTGAAGCTATTGGTTTTTTATGAATCATCTCAAGTGGCTTGTGATCTGAGAGAATTGTAAATGGGCGGTTGAAAAGAAATGTGTGGAAGCGTTTGATTCCAAAACGTACAGCTAGCATTTCTCTTTCAATGTTTGCAAGTTTCTTTTCGCCAGAACTTAATGATTTGCTTGCGTAAGCTACAGGACGAAGTTCTTTGGCATAGTGTCCTTCAGGATTTTTGTCTGGTTGCAAAAGTGCTGCTCCTAGGCCTTTCAGACTGGAATCAACCATGAGAAAAGTGGGTGCTTGCATGTCATAGTATTTCAAGCATGCATCAGATGATATGAGGGTCTTCAAGTGGTTGAATATGTGTTGGTAGTCTTCTGACCATTCATACGGAGTTTCATTCTGTAGTAGAGATCGCAAAGGTTCTGCAGCAGCTGACAAATTTGGTATGAATTGTGCTAGGAAATTGACAGCACCTAAGAATTGTTGCAGTTCCTTCTTTGTAGCTGGTGTTGGCATGTCATGAATATCTTCAACCTTTTTAGGGTCTGGTTTTACACCATTCTGGGTGTACAGCAATCCAAAAAATTGTATCTCCGTTGCCTTAATTGTACACTTTTTGCTGTTGAATGTTAGCCCATTGGCCTGTGCTACATGCATCAAGTTAATCAAGTTACGGTCGTGTTCTTGTTCTGACCTGCCGCAGACTACAATGTCATCCGCAATAGCCACTGTACCAGAACATTGCTCAACAATGTTGTCAATCTTCTGTTGGAAGATGTCTTGTGATACATTCAAACCAAATGGGAGTCTCTTGAAACAATATCTGCCGAATGGTGTTCGAAAAGTTGTAAGGAGTTGACTTTCCTCTGCTATCTCAACACTCCAGTATCCGTGTACAGCATCTAGTTTAGAAAAATATTTGGCATTGTGGAATCTGTGAGTTATCTCTTCCACTGTATGCATTTTGTGTGGACAGCGCTTTAGACTGTTGTTTAAGTGTTTTGGGTCAAGGCAAACCCGAAGAGAACCATCCTGCTTCAGAACGGTTGTGATACTACTACACCAATCAGAATGCTCTTCAACCTTTCTAATAACATCATTCTGCACCATCTTTTCTAGTTCTGTGGCAAGTTTCTGTTTAACATGTATAGGATACTTTCTAGGTGGGTCTATCTTTGGCTCAGCGTTGTCTTTTAAAAAGAATCTTGCCTTTCCTGGAAGTTTGCCTATTCTGTCGAACTGTTCTGGGAATCGCTGTTTAAGGTCATCTACTCCAGTGACGTGTAGAGTAAGATGTTCTTTTTTGTCAGCTTTAATGTTGTTAATAGTTACCACACTCAGCTTTTCGCACATTGGTAAACCCAAAATTGCAGGTCCTTCAACATCTACCAAGTAAAATGTTGACGATGTCCATTCAGAGTCTCTGTATAAACATTCAAGTGTTACTGCTCCGAAACAGTCTATACTTGTTCCATTGTAAGCTCTTAGCTTTGTCCTGCCACTCCTACTTTTTACATCCCTTGTGGGAAATCCTTGCTCATCCACCTTGTCAGGCATGATCTGTCTGAATATTCTTAAGGGTAGAGTGTTACCTTGGGCACCTGTGTCTATCTTGAACCGAATATATCTTTCTTTGTGCCTTTTAATTCCTGGTATTCGGAATTGTACCTTGCAGAAAGCCTGCGTTCTCTTTGGTTCATTACTGAAAGTTAGTATCTTCACAGTATCAAATGTGGAAGGATCACTTTCTTCACTGGAGTCAAGGTCCTCAGTCATCATAAAGTGTGTTTGTTTTGATGACTCTCTGCTGTGAAGGTTGTGTTGAGCACTGTCTTGTTTCCTCTTGAAACATAATTTTATCCAGTGGCCCCTCTTTCTGCAGTAATGACATGTAGAGTCTTTAGCTGGACAGTGGTTTTGTATGTGGTTTAGGCCACAACATTTACACATAGCACCTCTGCTTGTGTTGTGTTTTTCTTGTTGCTTCGAACCAGTTGCTTTGTTGTGTTTGGGTTTATAGCTTTTCACTGCATCCACCTGGGCTGCTAATGTACCTTGCTGAATTTGTTTAATGTTTAGTGCTTGTGCCTCGTGTTTCCTGCCTTCATCCAGAAGTTGTTGTAAAGTTAGTGTATCACTCTGGCTCAGTATCCATTTCTGGAACTCTGGCATTGGTGTGCTGAGAAGGATCTGTTCGATAATTCGCTCTTTTTCTTCTTCTTTGTTAAATTTGCATACACTTGTTTTCTCCTTGATGCGAGTGAAAAAATCATCTAGACTTTCACCAGGTTTCTGTCGCAGGTGGTGAAGTTCTAATCTTGCCGCTCTAAAGTTCGTGTGCTTTATTATCAGACGTTTTTCAAATTCGTCCAATATGGCTGCGGGGTCTGTCGCCGACTCCACAGGCATGGCGGTAGCAAAACTGTTGTAAATTTTCAAACCTTCATCGTCCAATGCTTCTAGGATATATGGAGTTAGGGTTTGTCCTTCCAGACCAGTGGTCTTGGAATATAGATCTATGCGTTGGCGCCATAACAAGAAAGCTTCACTCTTATCATCTTTACCGGCGAATTTCATTTGCGGTGCGTTGCGATATTGTTTCGCCGCCATGGCTGACCTCGATGACGAAAATTAGCCGAATACTGTACTCACGTGTTATCGTGTAGCTGTTTTTTGCGTCAGTCCGGTATCGACCGCTGCCACCATGTAATGTTATGATGTATGTATATAAGCATTACCTCGTCATCTACACAAGCACACACATGTTTCAGAAGGCACTCAGTAAAAGCATGTTCAGTTTGTAGCCATGTTTATTTACAGGATATCGTACATGTCAAGATTCGCATTATATTACAATGTGTGGTTCGTACTTTAATGTATTCATATTACATTGGCCATCCTTCCTTGTGTTCCAAGACGGGATCCTTGAAATATTTCTTGACTGTTTCAAAAACCATTTCCGATTCATACCTTGTTTAGTCATCCAGGTTTATAAACATGCTTCAGAGGTGCACTATGTCTATACTCTTACCTTCGCAGATACAAGTCTCAGACATCACAGAAGCATGGAGTAAATACTAACCCAAAATTGTGTACAGAAGAAAATTGTTTTCAAAACCCTTGTTGTACGCAGAGTTCAAAGGACAAATAACCATATTCATAATCATGACAGATGACACATTTGAGAAAAAAAACTTTATGTTAAAAACAATAGCCTGCAGCAGAAACAATCACTCACGAGCACATGAGTAACTCTAATAAAGACAGTAGTCAACTCATGGTTCCTGACATCTCACAACAGTTTTGGAGTCCAGATACATTTTTCTTCCTCATTCGCCCGCAGATTTCCACATTAATGACTAATAAAGGCAGTAGTCAACTCATGGTTCCTGTCATCTCATAACAGTTTTGGAATCTGGGTATGATTGATGTGTCTCCTCCTGGCAGGGACAGAGGGTAAATAAGGTTCACATACAAAGATTATAGTGTGATTGTTTTCCCTGTTACCATTTTCCTTTCATTAGTATTATTATTCCTTGCTTACTTGTACTAATCTGTTAAGTCTTAGGTAAGGTTTGCTATCACATTTCTGACACAGCACATAATGTGAAGTCTGATAACTTTTATACAGTTAAATCTGAATTTTCCAAGTGTAATATTTCTTACGTAATACAAACATTATTAATTTGAATTTTTTTTGTTCTTTCCACAAAAATAGATAACTAGATGGCACATGTAAGACAGAAAGAAGGTAGATACTAGACAACACAAAAGTAGATAACTAGATGGCACATGTGTAGTGAATTTCTAAATACAATATCTAAATTTGTATATAACAATATCGAGCATAAAGAAAAAGATAAGAAAGTACAAAAGAATTTTCTACTAGAACTGTTGGTATCGCCCACGCCTTCAGATTATTATTTGCTAACGAATAGCCGAACAAAACGGTACCAAATTTTTCAAATTCGTCCTTGACATAATCACTTTTCCTAGTTCTAAGAAAATATTTGCCTAAAAATGCATTGTGGAACGAGGAGGGGAAAGGATAGATGAAATGCTAATTCGTTTCGCATTGATTTTAAACTAAAAGCCAATACCAGCACAAGGGCCAGCATTGCCTTAGGGGTTTCCCCAAAATACGACGAAAAAGTAAGAACATGTAGACAACTCGTGTCACAAAAACAACATTAGCTCTTATTTCAAAGGACGTAAATAGAGAGGACAGCACATGGAAAAGAATTGAACGGGTGGTAGACTAAAAATAAAAAACACTAACATAGAAAAAAAAAAACTGTGTACTTCTGAACCTAGCCAACTAGTCCCATATAAATTGTATATTCGTGTACCTTAGGACTTGCTGACAAAGAATATGGTAGTAGTTACGCAAATAGTCCATTAATTAACTAATTATAGCCATAATACTATAGTGGAGTCGACCAGACTGTCAGGTAAGATCATGCCTGCTTATATTTTTTATGGCATGTTTTGAAAAAACGACTTTGGGTAAATGAGGTTAAAAGGTACAGGATATTTGATTGGTTGGATTTTAAAGGAAGGCGAAGTATGATTGGTTGACCTAAAACTAAAAATATATTTGCCTTGGAAACATATTGAGAGTTGTTATTTGAAACGATAGATTCAAAAATAAATGTAAACATGGTCCCATTGGACAAAGCAGTAGAGATTGGTACGAAACGGGGACTGTTCACTGCCATTTCAAGAAAATTTTGTGTAAAGCAAGATCGATGAGAGCAGGCGGAGAATTTTCTAACATAGGAAAAGCCTGGACATAGGGGCAGATCGAAAATGTGCCATATTCTATTGCCTAGTCATCGTTTTACTTGTGTTATTTCCTTGCATCTGTGGTAAGATTGATTTTCTTAACATTTTATTTAAAATAAAATTTGAATGTGAGATACTAACATACGATTATAAGTAAGTGAGTCTATGGCAGACTCAAAACAGAGTCTAGAGATTGATCCAGCATATGAAAGACTATCAGAGAGGTGTAGACCAACTAAGTTATATATGATTATCATCAGGAGCATAATACCTATCCTATTGTATGGACAACAGATTATTGCTGGAATTGCAGAGGCGTTGTAACTATTAGGGGAGAGGAATACTAGTATACCTGGTCACATCAAAAGAAACTGGTGAAAGGGATTGTCGTAAAGAGCTGATCTTACATGTTTGTTTGTAATGTGCCTGTACTGGTTGTTGAGTATTATTGTAGGCTGTTGATTACGAAGGAGGCATATCCTTCTGATTTCAGAGGTTTTTGGTGGCTGTCAATAACTGGTGCCAGACTACAGTGGGCCGATATATTCATGCCACAGTCTTGCCTTTTTCGGAGACAACTGTAAACCACCATCATTCTTGAAGAAGTGGGAGCTGAAGGTTGTCGTTCAACGAAGTGCAGGAAGAGCCCTACATCATATTACAAAGATAGGTGCATGTTCGGCACCTGATCGCTCAACTAACATTATATTAAAAATAAGAGACCGGGAATAGTGATATAAACATTCCATCAGTGTCCACAGAAACTTACAAACAACATGCAGAGATGATGATAATAAACAATCAACCAGTGTATACTAGAAGTCACCTCAGTTAGACAATACAACTACACCCTTATATAATAATAATATGTGTATTATTGACAGAAGATCCATTATGTAAATTGATTGATGTAATTAATTTCGATGATTTCACTTTTGATTGTCAGTCCTGATTACAAATAAATTAGATTCAGGACAATAAATTGAAAAACATTAACTTTATCAAACTTTCAACCACTGACTTACTAAAGATAGTCTTTTAAAGTGTAGTTCGTATGTGATTGTCGTGGTACTGTTGTGTTGTATTAGATAATAAAATAATTCGTGTAATTGTTTATATGTTTAGTTGGTTAATGCAACCTTACACTAACATTTCATAACCCTAGACACCAAACGTAGTCATCTTATAGTCTATCTAGAATAAGTCTGAATGAGATCATAGTGGTGGTAGTAGAAAGGTGCCCTGGAAATTTACTCTAATATTTATTATATCCAGGGACCTTCACAGCTGACCTCATTCAGTACACTAAGATATCTTAACAACAAACTGTATTAACATCAAACCCATCACAACATGTAAGACAGAAAGAAGGTAGATACAAGACAACACAAAAATAGATAACTAGATGGCACATGTAAGACAGAAAGAAGGTAGATACTAGACAACACAAAAATAGATAACTAGATGGCACATGTAAGACAGAAAGAAGGTAGATACTAGACAACACAAAAGTAGATAACTAGATGGCACATGTAAGACAGAAAGAAGGTAGATACTAGATGGCACGTGTAAGACAGAAAGAAGGTAGATACTAGACAGCACAAAAATAGATAACTAGATGGCACATGTAAGACAGAAAGAAGGTAGATACTAGACAACACAAAAATAGATAACTAGATGGCACGTGTAAGACAGAAAGAAGGTAGATACTAGACAACACAAAAATAGATAACTAGATGGCACGTGTAAGACAGAAAGAAGGTAGATACTAGACAACACAAAAGTAGATAACTGGATGGCACATGTAAGACAGAAAGAAGGTAGATACTAGACAACACAAAAATAGATAACTAGATGGCACATGTAAGACAGAAAGAAGGTAGATACTAGACAACACAAAAGTAGATAACTAGGTGGCATGTGTAAGACAGAAAGAAGGTAGATACTAGACAACACAAAAGTAGATAACTAGATGGCACATGTAAGACAGAAAGAAGGTAGATACTAGACAACACAAAAGTAGATAACTAGATGGCATGGGTAAGACAGAAAGAAGGTAGATACTAGACAACACAAAAATAGATAATTAGATGGCACGTGTAAGACAGAAAGAAGGTAAATATTAGACAACACAAAAATAGATAACTAGATGGCACGTGTAAGACAGAAAGAAGGTAGATACTAGACAACACAAAAGTAGATAATTAGATGGCACTGTAAGACAGAAAGAAGGTAAATATTAGACAACACAAAAATAGATAACTAGATGGCACGTGTAAGACAGAAAGAAGGTAGATACTAGACAACAACAAAATAGATAACTAGATGGCACGTGTAAGACAAAAAGAAGGTAGATACTAGACAACACAAAAGTAGATAACTGGATGGCACGTGTAAGACAGAAAGAAGGTAGATACTAGACAACACAAAAATAGATAACTAGATGGCACATGTAAGACAGAAAGAAGGTAGATACTAGACAACACAAAAGTAGATACTAGACAACACAAAAGTAGATACTAGACAACACAAAAGTAGATACTAGACAACACAAAAATAGATACTAGACAACACAAAAGTAGATACTAGCATACCTGTCAACCTCCTGAGACAAAAATCTGTACGCCAGACCCCAAAAATCCTTACAAACACCCAAAAATCCTTACGCAAAAAATATATTAATAAATTGTACGCAATACAGTTTTAAAATGAGAAATTACATATACAAATCTATTAGCATTTGAATTATTGTGATATAAAACATGCTAATAGTCTCATGCTGTTCTTTACATATAAAAAAACTTAGTGATCATGAGGTACACTATTCTTTCGATGTACAATGTTTTGTATTATAATCAACACATGCACTTTTAGCACTTTGCAGAATTGCATTTGTGGGCTTAAAGTCTGCACAGCATGTATCAATGTTAATCTTACACTGTAAAATAGAAGTGAGTGTGTTCGCATTCATGGACCTCCTTCAGTCTGTTTGGATTTTTTTCATCATTGAAAATGATCTTTCGCAGTCAGCATTGCTGTGAGGGAGTATCAGCAGTCGCTGAATGATGACTTTCAAATTAGGGAAGCGGACGGCACCAGTACTAGTTTTCTGGTCAACAACTTCCAGCCAATAGCTACAGAAGCTCTTGTTCTGACCACTATCTGTCAGTAGAGGCACACATACATCAGACAACATACAGTAGAGAATGATTAAAAAATACAACGAACAAAGCAAACGGCTAACAGCAACAACTACAACAAATTATGAACAGAATATCAAATCTAGGAAGAAAAAAACTACCACCAAAAATGTACAAAATTATTATTTAAGAGTTGGTAGCCTAGACCAGTGATAACAGATTGCCACTTTATTAAAAAAAAAGCAGCGAATCTCGAGCGCTGGAATAAAGTAGGACTACTCAACGCAAACAAACTTTTTTTTTAGTCATGTAGGGCCTACACAGAATATAATGACAATTTATCGTAAATATATTGAAGGGCAAGATATCAAATCTAGGAAGAAAAAACGTACCACCAAAAATGTACAAAATTATTATTTAAGAGTTGGTAGCCTAGACCAGTGATAACAGATTGCCACTTTATTAAAAAATAAAGCAGCGAATCTTGAGCGCTGGAATAAAGTAGGCCTACTCAACGCAAACAAACTTTGTTTTTGTAGTTATGAAGGGCCTAAACAAAATATTATGACAATTTATCGGAAATATATTGAAGGGCAAGATATAACTGGAAAGATTAAGACAGCGATTAAATTGCAACAAAGCAAAACAACAGCAATGTTTAACCAAGTTATAAGTACTTAGCTTTTTTAAACAAAATGGCGTCGAAGTGTGGTGGTAAGCAAGCGTGGTCGTTGATAACAGGTAACTTTAAAAATACGTCATGTCACGCTGAAAACCGAAAGCGTTTGAGGCCGAATTCAAAGTTTTTGCCGAATTGTTGGGTATAAAAGGATTTGATTGGTTGCTGGGAGAGACCTCAGTTTAAAAACGGATGCCGAGATTCCCGGAATTAAAAATAAAAAAAAACTGGTTTAAAAAAAACCTGGGCTAGAAAATATTTTCTGATATAAAATTTAAAATAAACTTGGGTTGGAAAATATTTTTAGAATTACAAAAAAAAAAAAAAATTTTTTTTTTTTTTTGGGAGGGGGAGAAAAATTCGTACAACGAGTCTGTATGGTCGTACACTGCTAAAAGTATCAAAAATCCGTACATTGTACGAAAAATTCGTACAAGTTGACAGGTATGTACTAGACAACACAAAAGTAATGGTAATGATAAGCCCACCTGGGAATCAAAGCAAGGATTATCTGACTAAACACAGATTAGTTGGCTGCGTGCCCTACCATGAGGTGATATTCAGAAGGTCCCTGGTTCAATTCCCCGGTGAGTCTGTCACTGTTCTGTAGGTCTAGTGTTCTCATACTTTCTGTCTTACAAGTGCCTGTCACTGTTCTGTAGGTCTAGTGTTCTCATACTTTCTGTCTTACAAGTGCCTGTCACTGTTCTGTAGGTCTAGTGTTCTCATACTTTCTTTCTTACAAGTGCCTGTCACTGTTCTGTAGGTCTAGTGTTCTCATACTTTCTGTCTTACAAGTGCCTGTCACTGTTCTGTAGTCTAGTGTTCTCATAATTTCTGTCTTACAAGTGCCTGTCACTGTTCTGTAGTCTAGTGTTCTCATACTTTCTGTCTTACAAGTGCCAACCATTGACCTAATTATGTTTATTATTTACTACTCACAGGTCTCAGGTTCCCTCTTTATTTTTTTCTTTCCACACATGTTGTTGTTGTTGTTGAGTAGCAAGGAGAGAAGCTTTGTCCTGTATCACATTACTGTTTTTTTTTAAAGATCTCGTGAACATTATCTACCCACTTTCCACTTGACCTTAACCTGCAGCTAGATCACCCCATTTTGTTGTCAGTCTCTCTGTGTAGCCTGGTGTATGGTGTTGTTACCACCAGTTTCCTGATCTCACATGATATTAGTAGGTTTTCTCAGGCAGCTAATCTGTGCTTTAGATAGTGGCAGTGTTTGACACTGATAGCAAGGTTTGGTATGAATATGCTCTTCATTGTTATTTGGTCACCATGGAGATATCAATTGTGTAATTACTGGAAGCCTGTACCAGAGCTTGTTAAGTTCTAACAGTGTAACAGTGAGTTTGCTGAGTCCATTCAGAACCATTCTGATTTACCTGTAGCAACATGCCTGGTTTACAGCAGTGAGTTTATTCTTGACATGACAGTCCTTGGTTGTAAATGTCCTCACTATTAGCTTAAATTGTGTAAATGTCCTGATTATTGTTCTCATTATTAGCTTAAATTGTGTAAATGTGCTCATTGTTAGCTTAAATTGTGTACATGTTCTCATTATTACTTTAAAATGTGTAAATGTTGTTTTTTTAGCTTTAATTGTGTAAATGTCCTCATTATTAGCTTAAATTGTGTAAATGTCCTCATTATTAGTTTAAATTGTGTAAATGTCCTCATTATTAGCTTAAACTGTGTTAATGTCTTCACTATTAGTTTAAATGGTGTAAATGTCCTCATTTTTAGCTTAAATTGTGTACTCATTATTAGCTTAAATTGTGTAAATGTCCTCATTATTAGTTTATATTGTGTAAATGTCCTCATTATTAACTTAAATTGTGTAAATGTCCTCATTATCAGCTTAAATTGTGTAAATGTCCTCATTATTAGCTTAAATTGCGTAAATGTCCTCATTATTGGTTTAAATTGTGTAAATGTCCTCATTATTAGTTTATATTGTGTAAATGTCCTCATTATTAACTTAAATTGTGTAAATGTCCTGATTATTAGCTTAAATTGTGTAAATGTCCTCACTATAAGCTTAAATTGTGTAAATGTCCTCATTATTAGCTTAAATTGTGTAAATGTCCTTATTATTAGTTTAAATTGTGTAAATGTCCTCATTATTAGTTTAAATTGAGTAAATGTCTTCATTATTAGCTTAAATTGTGTTAATGTCCTCACTATTAGCTTAAATGGTGTAAATGTCATCATTATTAGCTTAAATTGTGTACTCATTATTAGCTTAAATTGTGTAAATGTCCTCATTCTTAGTTTAAATTGTGTAAATGTCCTCATTATTAGCTTAAATTGTGTAAATGTCCTCACTATTAGCTTAAATTGTGTAAATGTCCTCACTATTAGCTTAAATTATGTAAATGTTCTCATTATTAACTTAAATTGTGTAAATGTCCTCATTATTAGCTTAAATTGTGTAAATGTAATTTTTAGCTTAAATTGTTTAAATGTTCTCATTATTTGTTTAAACTGCGTAAGTCCTCATTAGCTTTAATTGTGTAAAGGTCCTTATTATTAGCTTAAATTGTGTAAATGTCCTATTAGCTTAAAGTGTGTAAATGTCCTCACTATTAGTTTAAATTGCATAATTGTTCTCATTATTAGCTTAAATTGTGTAAATGTGCTCATTGTTAGCTTAAATTGTGTACATGTTCTCATTATTACTTTAAAATGTGTAAATGTTGTTTTTTTAGCTTTAATTGTGTAAATGTCCTCATTATTAGCTTAAATTGTGTAAATGTCCTCATTATTAGTTTAAATTGTGTAAATGTCCTCATTATTAGCTTAAACTGTGTTAATGTCTTCACTATTAGTTTAAATGGTGTAAATGTCCTCATTTTTAGCTTAAATTGTGTACTCATTATTAGCTTAAATTGTGTAAATGTCCTCATTATTAGTTTATATTGTGTAAATGTCCTCATTATTAGCTTAAATTGTGTACTCACTATTAGTTTAAATTGCATAAATGTTCTCATTATTAGCTTAAATTGTGTAAATGTTCTCATTTGCTTAAATTGTCTAAATGTCCTCGTTATTTGCTTAAATTGTGTAAATGTCCTCATTATTAGCTTAAATTGTGTAAATGTCCTCTTTATTAGTTTAAATTGTTTAAATGTTTTCATTATTAGTTTAAATTGTGTAAATGTCCTCATTATTAGCTTAAATTGTGTAAATGTCCAGATTATTAGTTTAAATTGTGTAAATATCCTGATTATTTGTTTAATTGTGTAAATGTCTAAATTATTAACTTAAATTGTGTAAATGTCTAAATTATTAACTTAATTTGTGCAAATGTCCTCATTATTAGTTTAAATTGTGTAAATGTCCAGATTATTAGTAAATTGTGTAAATATCCTCATTATTTAAATTGTGTAAATGTTCTCCTTATTGGCTTAAATTGTGCAAATGTCCTCATTATTGACTTAAACAGTGTAAATGTTCTCATTATTAGTTTAAATTGTGTAAATGTTCTCATTATTAGTTTAAATTGTGTAAATGTCCAAATTAATAGTTTAAATTGTGTAAATGTTCTCATTATTAGCTCAAATTGTGTACATGTTCTCATTATTAGCTTAAATTGTGTAAATGTTCTCATTATTACTTTAAATTGTGCAAATGTTTTCATTATTAACTTAAATTGTGTTAATGTTCTCGTTATTTGCTTAAATTGTCTAAATTTTCTCATTATTAGTTTAAATTGTGTAAATGTCCGAATTATTAGTTTAACGTGTAAATGTTCTCATTATTAGTTTAAATTGTGTAAATTTCATCATTATTGGCTTAAATTGTGTAAATGTCCTCACTATTAGCTTAAATTGTGTAAATGTCCCCATTATTAGTTTAAATTTTGTAAATGTCCTCATTATTGGCTTAAATTGTGTAAATGTCCTCATTATCAGCTTAAATTGTGTGAATGTCCTCATTATTAGTTTAAATTGTGTAAATGTCCTCATTATTAGTTTAATTGTGTAAATATTATCATTATTTAAATTGTGTAAATGTCCTCATTATTAGTTTAAATTGTGTAAATATCGAAATTATTTACTTAAATTGTGTAAATGTCTAAATTATTAACTTTAACTGTGTAAATGTCCTCATTATTAGTTTAAATTGTGTAAATGTCCAGATTATTAGTTTAAATTGTGTAAATATACTCATTAGTTTAAATTGAGTAAATGTCTAAATTATTAACTTAAATTGTGTAAATGTCTAAATTATTAAATGTCCTCATTATTGGCTTAAATAGTGTACATTTTCTCATTATTAGTAATTGTGTAAATGTCTAAATTAATAACTTAAATTGTGTAAATGTCCTTATTAATAGTTTAAATTGTGTAAATGTTCTCATTATTGGCTTAAATTGTGTAAATGTCCTCATTATTAGCTTTAAATTGTGTAAATGTTCTCATTATTTAAATTGTGTAAATATCCTCATTATTAGCTTAAATTTTCTCATTATTAGTATAAATTGTGTAAATGTCTAAATTATTAACTTAAATTGTGTAAATGTCCTCATTATTTAAATTGTGTAAATGTCCTCATTATTGTTATAAATTGTGTAAATGGCCTCATTATTAGTATAAATAGTGTAAATGTCCTCATTATTAGTTTAAATTGTGTAAATGTCATTATTAGTTTAAATTGTGTAAATGTCCTCATTATTAGCTTAAATGGTGTAAATGTCCTCTATTAGCTTAAATTGTGTAAATGTCCTCATTATTAGCTTAAATTGTGTAAATGTCCTTGTTTAAATTGTGTAAATGTCCTCATTACTAGCTTAAATTGTGTAAATGAACCAGTTAAGGCTGTTATAGCCGCCTTCTGAATTTGGATTTGTTTCTTACTGCTCAAATTATATCACTCTTGATTTAACATGTCATGAATGTTCTCCTGCAATGCAGAAAGTACTGCAAGTTGTAGTCTCTCATAAAGATTGACAGCCATATTGTAACAGATAATTATAATTCAAAATTATTTTGTGTTCTAATTATCTAGTTCATATGTGTCACATCAGATCAGAGTTGGAGATGCCTCGAGTCAGCTTATGATTCTGAGTTGTGCCAAACTCTCTTAGCATACAGATGTGTTTTTATGGAGCTATAATTATGGATTTTTTCCACAATATTTCATGATGCATTTTTAAATCACTGTGTCCATACTCTGTCTAGGCTGGTCCCAACCCCAGCTGAAAAAGGAGGAGGACGGCATGCATGGAGGCCGTAAGGAGGAAGCCCCTCCACCTTGCAAAGGCACAACAGGCCAATCACCTGTTTGCCTTAAAACCTGATTACAAGTAACACAAGAGAGAAAACCAGACTGATCTTAAAGGTGACAAACTGGCATGGACGACGATTTATGGATCATGGAATATTAGCAGTATTAACAGGAAAGAAGAAGAGCTGGTGGAGGGATGAGGAAGAAAAAGGGACAAGGAGTTATGGATCTTTAACAGACGTTTGACAAAGTCTCTTGTAGCAAGCTTTGGGACTGCTTAGCAAAGAAAAATATTCCAACACCTCTAATCCATGCTATACAGAGCTTCTACAAGACCTGCCGAAATTATGTGAGGACAGCAAACCATAAGTCAGAAGAGTTCAGGACCACCACTGGTATAAGACAGGGTGATATCCTGTCACCTTATCTTTTCATACTCCTCACAGACGATGTCATCAAAGCATGTAAGGAGAGAACAAGACAGTATTCAGTGGGGTACTAGAAGATGAGACAGGTTTGTATGTCAGAGCTGGCATTTGCCGATGATGTTGCCCTGATTGCTAAATCAGAGGCACATCTTCAATCCAATCTGGAAGGAAGAGATGGAGAAGAGAGGGATGGTCATCAGCAGCTCCAAAACAAAAACCATGGTGATATCACAAGAAGGAAGAAGACATCAGATTAAGCTGGGAGAACAAGTCCTGTAGCAGGTCAACCACTTCAAATATCTTGGAGCTGTTATAGACTGGAAGGGAGGCATTAAAGAAAAATTAGCTACCTGAAGAGCGACAGCTGGGAGACTTTTTCAGGCCATAAATCAAGGATTCCTCAGCAAAAAAGAAACTGGCAAGAAGACAAAGATGGCTGTATACCGCTCTACCTATGTTCCAGTCTTGACATATGGATGCGAGTCATGGGCAATGACTGCAGCCCAGATAAGCCAGTTCCAAACCACAGAAATCAGGTATCTGGGGAATGTGGTTAAAGTAACAAGAAGAGACATGGTCTGCAATCAGACAATATGTTAGGACCTCAAAACCCAGCCCCTGCAGACCCATGTGGAACAGTCCCAATCACGATGGTTTGGCCATGTATGCAGAATGGAAGAAGATCAGCTACCACGACACATATGGGAAACCAACAGCCAGGGATCCAGACCTCCAGGATGACCCAGAGTTTGCTGGGAGAACAACATTAGACAATCCCTGGACCAAGGACTAGACCAGGAAAAAGACAGCCGACAGGATAGTATGGCGTTCTCACTGGCAAACCTCTACACCCCAACGTAGACGTGGAGCGACTAAGTAAGTAAGTATATTTGAACTGAGTTTTTGTTTCAGTTTATCCTAAATTTATATTTTATCAATCCCCATTCAATGTGCTTTACAGCTATGTCTACCATTACTGTATTTTGAAAACCTTAGAAAGAACTAACCATTATTAAACTTTAACACTATATTAAAACTCAAAGCGAAAAAAAATTCATTGAGTCCAAAATGGAAAAACCAGCATACCTTTTTAGAGTTAATGGACAAGAAGATTACAACACTAAATATGTCTGTACATGTAAATATGTACACGTACAAATACACACACAAACATTTATGAAGAAAGATGTGTAGCAACCATTGCTTTTATTTATTTTTGAAGTAACACTGTTTCCCCCCTTGAGACGTATGAAAGCTTGTTGATGGGTTAAATGTGCTTATTTTCATACTGTTTTATATTTTAAATATTTTATTGAAAGCATGTGCAAGTTCTTGCAAACTGTACATATATGTGCAATATAATCAGGTCATACCAGAG
Source organism: Oreohelix idahoensis (assembly GCA_024509875.1). Taxonomy (NCBI): domain Eukaryota; kingdom Metazoa; phylum Mollusca; class Gastropoda; order Stylommatophora; family Oreohelicidae; genus Oreohelix; species Oreohelix idahoensis. The sequence goes on from JAMPIV010015952.1 coordinate 137,690, forward strand.
ACAGCGGAACTTAAGAACATCTTTAACTTAAATTATGAAGGGACTTACTTAGTCGTTCCTCTTCTACCCTGGGGTGTAGAGGCTTGCCAGAGAGAGTGCCATAATACCCTATTGGCTGTCTTCCTCCTGGCCTGGTTCCTATCTAGTCCCCAGTCCTTCAGAGATTGTCTAATGCTGTCCTCCCAGCGGACGCTGGTTTGTCCTAGAGATCTAGATCCCTGTCTCTTAGTTTCCCATAATGGTAGTGGTATTTAGTCTTCTCCCATTCTGCAGACATAGTCAAACCATCGACTGAAGCAACAATTCATTCAATTATATTTCAAATATAATACTCATAGTGAAACTACAAAGGCAACTATAATAAATTACACAAATAACCATTGTATATTACAAACATAATGTAACCACAGTAAGTTATATAAACAACCATAATAAATTTCACAAATAAAAGCTGTATATTACAAGATAATCAGAATAACCATATTACAAACATAATGTAACCACAGTAAATTATATAAACAACCGTAGTAAATTAAAACATGGATGTTTATTTTGCTAGTTAAGAAGAATGGGGCCTGTCTACCATTGTAGTCAGAGTCTGCATGCAGCAAGTCTGTACCACAGTAATCCATGTCTTCTTGCCATTCTTGTTGCCTAGACTGGTTCAACAACTTCCTTCACAAAATAATCTGGTTCCTGTAGCAGCCATTAAGATCTTTGTGTGGAAGAATGATGGAGTTGAGAATAATGACCTCTGATGGAACCTGGACACTGGAGCCTGTGAAAAAAGAGAGAACAAATACACCCCAATAGACTTGTGAGTCTAGCTGTATAATAATGACAGTTATGGTGTTAATTATGATAACAGTAAGTAGAATAATGATAAACTGGATGCTGGCATGATGATAACAGTAAGTAGAATAATGATAAACTGGATGCTGGCATGATGATAACAGGAAACCAAATAACTGATGGTCTGACTAAGTAAATAAGTGGAGGGACAAAACCAACAGACATACAGCGTGAATACAAATAGCCTATACAATATCCTTGCTTAGCAAATGATAATAAAGATAAATCAGTGGTAGTGGTACTTCTTTAAAACAAGATCAAATGAATTCAGACATTTCTCATTGTATTTTGTAAGCATGTAAAACATGGACATTAAGTGCCGAACAAGAATTTTTTTAATGCAAGTACTAAAAATAAAATGCTGAGAACAATAGTGCCAAACGTTTTCTGTTGCTGCCCCATCCCTGTTTTTTAATAATTTAGAAATGTTATGCCCATCAGCCAGCAACTGGATCAGACAGACACCTTCACATACCTAGGATTCATAGTAACACCAGACGGTGGAGCAAGCAAAGACATCAACAACGAATGAACAAAGCAAGAACAGCCTTTTTTAGCCTAAACAACATCTGGAAGTCCTCTCAATACAGCACAAGCACAAAATTAAGATTATATCAGAGCTGTGTGTTTTCTGTGCTTCTCTATGGTGTGGAATGCTGGAGAGTTACAGAGAAGGAAATGTCGAAATTGTCCTCTTTTCACACAACATGCCTAAGAAAAATTTTCCTAATCTTTTGGCCAAATACCATCACCAACCAAGATCTGCTTACTTGGAGCAAGCAAGAGGACATGCACACCATCATAGCTGGCAGACGCTGGAGCTGGGTTGGCCATGTCCTCAGAAGAGACCCCGATGCCATCACAACAACAGCTATGCTATGGATCCCTGCCTGAAGAAAAACGAAAGAGATGCCGACCAAAAACAACTTGGAGGAGGTATGTGGAGGCTGAGATACAAAGAATGAACCAGAGTTGGGGCACTGTACGAAGGATGGCCACCGACTGAGCAAAGTGGAATCAAATTGTTGTTGCCCTACAAGACGCCATCAGGCCACTGACTGCTTTGACGGTCGGCGGATAAGGATCAAAGAAAGAAGAAGAAGATGCCCACCAGCTCCATCCTCTTAAACAAAAAAAAGCAATACAAAATCTTTTATTTAAAATTTGGTTACAAACATTCAGTAAAGTGTACTACTTGTAACCTTGTATTAAATTCAATAGCAACTTGGAACTACAATAGGTTAATTATTTAATTACTAGCAATAACCCGTCAAACTTGACGGGTTTTTAATTATAGTGTGCTGTTTCCGTTCCCGGATGAACAGATAGAAGTACATTCTTAGAGTGTTTTTGGTTTCTTTCCCTTATACAGTGTAATCAAACTGTTCATGAACACCGTCATTTGAACGCTTTTCTTTGTTGATTGTACTATTTTCGGGAGAGTATGATAGTTCCAATAAAAAATTGAGAGAGTGACAGAACTTACACTCCTGATCCATTGGACCGCAACTGTGTACAGCAACTGCATTCTCATCAAAGGCATCATGATCTGGAATTGTTGGACTACATGCAGCTCTTGATTGTCTCACTTGTTATGCAACTGCTGTTCTACGTTCTGTTTTTTCTTCCGCAGTCTCATTTGCTCGTTTTGAAGCACTAAAATGACCAATGCAAAAATATTCTGCAGCGCGTTGAGATTTATGCTCTTCTGCAGACTGATTTGCTCGTTGTGACTGACGCTGTGCTCGTCTTTGTGTTGCTGCATTTTGTCGTCGTATTGCTGCTTCTTCTATAGTCTCGCTTGCTCGTTGGGACTGACGTTGTGTTTGCCTTTGTGCTGTTTCATGTTGTTGTCGCATTGCTGCTTCTTCTATAGTCTCGCCTGCTCGCTGCGATTGACGCCACCATCTTTTCCTGTTAGTAGCTGCAGATTGGGCAGCCATCTTATCATCTTGATCATTATGTGCCAAACCGTTCAAATACAACTAACTTTGGTATGTTATTGGCTAATGCACACCAATTGTTACACATTTTTTCTTTGTCGAGCGCTACTAATTTCGTGAAAGAATTAAAAAAAAAAGAAAAGAAACCGAAGTATTTGTTTTGTATAACACCCACGCCGCGCAAGTTGCACCGTGCGTTGCGCACTTTTTTTTATGGCACGAGTTACTATTTTGAGTGAGACCAACCGACGTAACATACTGTACATTGGTAATTATGTTAGTGTAGATACAACACAGTCGGGAAAATAACAGTTATTTTTATTTCCCCAACATTTAAATGCATCTACACTTTTTTGTGTTATGATGTGCCAGTTTTCCCCATAAGTTGAGAAATCCTAGGAGAGAAAGATGAAACCACACATTACAGATTATTTTTTGGTATATACAGTAATTTCCTGATTCTTTTTTGTGGTTTTTTTGTCTTAAGTGCCTGTAAAATATAACAAAATTGTGTGCCAAAGATACATGAAAAATAGTAGTATTATGTTGTTTGTCATGAAGAACATCTAGACAGACTTGCCAAAGAAGGAGGAAAGAAAATTTAAACTGAGGACAGGACAACACATAATGCAATAAAGACAATAATACAAAATAACTTCAAAGAAAAATGGCATAAACAACACCCAGATATAACAGAAGCTTACTAAGAAGAGATCAAGTTATAACTTTCAGACTTAAAACTAGCAACTGCAGAATTAAATACCACCTGTTCAACAGTCAGGTATGTGCTCATGTGGAAAGGCAAGCAAACAGTAGAGTATGTCCTGCAAGAATGTCAGCTCTGTGAGAGAAGCAATTTGACAGCAGTCTTCACCAATATCTCTAAAGGAGACACTGCATGGTCATGAGACAAGCCTGAGACAGACTGCAAACTTCATGAGAGACATAGATGTGGTAACACAGAAAAAGTATACAAATAATACTAAAAAAGGAAAGATTGGTTGCAATTAATTGAGTTAACTTTGTTTTTGGGTATTGACCCTTCCAGTTACCTATAACTGTGATGGATGGGTTCAACTTTCCATCACTTGAGGACATGCACTGAATCTCTAGCTTGGCAAAAGGTTTGTCAGGATTTGGGTCATGTGGAGTTCCCTCGACCCTTGACCACTCTCCTATTGTGCTGTGCCAGCCAACAATGCTGTGTAACACACAACAGTGAGCCTGGAGGAAAACAAGAATAATGTGACTATGACCATAAATAGATAGTGAACTAATGAAAGATGTCATAGCTTAGCTCACATTGGACAACACAGTCAGGTATAGAAAGTAAGAAGAACTTTCATGGCATAGGCAAATATATGGAAGCAAAGAGGAAGTTACATTCTACATAAATGAAAGACGTTCAACAAATCGTAAAGTCAATGATACTGAGTATCTCCATGGACACGGAGAACGATAACCAAGATGTTACAGACATCTATATAAATTAGCTCGTGCATACAATTGTTTTAACCTTTATACCTCCTTTATATGCAGTGAGGGGCTTGTCATGTGTCTGTCATCAAGACAATTTTCAGCTTTCCTCCCATGGTTGTTTTATTCTCTGTGCTGTAAACTGCACATTGGCTGCGATCTTCTAATTCATTCTGCAGGAAGAGTGTGCTGTTGTTCCACTGGGAAAGAACTCTTACAACCCCTTTTATCATCCAATGAATTTTCATGCCTTTTTTTGTGTAGAAAATTTCCTAGCAATGATACATGGATGTTCTAGTCATTGTTTAGAAATTAAAGTTGGTTCAGCTCACCTGGTCTATTCCAAAAAGGTCAATCTGTAGATTCACCATTCTTTCTCTCTCCTCCCCCCATCTTCAATGAATCCTGGAAGCATTTTTCTTTACACATTGCAATGGGGATCTGCTTTGACAATACCAATTTATCTTTGTCTGTCATTTTCACATCTGTCCATGCAATCAAATAATTTCAAACTTTTTATATGTGGGAGTTCAGTGAATACGCATGTTGTGATCTTGTACTTAGTTTAAGTAACCATGTTTGACATAGATCATAAAGAGTTAATACGAACATTCTGTAATACGAACATATCAGATGTTTATTACTGTCCGAATAAATCAGATGTAATATATTCTCCCCAGTAAACAACTGTTGATTTATTGCTTGTGTCTGTTTGGGTTGTTTCTCTTTGTCGTCTGTTGTACTTTGTCATTTTCCTTTGTGCTTCTGGAGCATGCAGCCTTCACTGCAGCTGGTCTCCCCGTGCAGAAAGACTACAACAAGCACTCACATACAGCTGTCACTACAGCTGGTCTCCCCGTGCAGAAAGACTACAACAAGCACTCACATTGATACAACCGTCACTACAGCTGGTCTCTCCGTGCAGAAAGACTACAACAAGCACTCACATACAGCTGTCACTACAGCTGGTCTCCCCGTGCAGAAAGACTACAACAAGCACTCAGATGATAGGAAACTCTTTACAGAGTGATACAACAGGAGGCAATCTGATCATCAGAAGAAGTCCCCCCATCGGACAAGTGTTTCGGCCCAGTATACTCCTTTACACTCTAAGGGGGCGGGCCCACTTGGGTCATGACTCCCAAGTGTCTCAGCCTTCTGTTGTCTTGTATCGAAAATGAACCCATTTCACTTTGGTAGCAACTTTAAAATCCACAACTCTGCCAGCCGTGGAGGCAATTGTAAAAGTAACAAAGAGAAGACAGATTACTCCGTTTGTTCCGTCGCACACAACTAGGGACAGACACGGACACACCTGCGCGAAGCCGACGAGGCTAGCCACTGCGCGCTAGCAACTGAAATTCTGTGCCTAACACCTCTTATAATATACACCGCCTGTTGCTCGTCAGTCACAACCCTTTCATCAGTACAATGAAAAACTCAACGTACTGTGGACTTAGAAATATTCCTGGTGTTTTCTGTACCGCAGAGTTTACTGTCACGCTTTCCATAGCCCATTGCGGTTGTTCCACAGCCAGCACGATGCCTTTTCGGCAGTTTCACCAAGCCTCTTCAATGCCCTTGTTCTCGACTGTCCCCTCAGCCCCAACAGTTTCAATAAATCATATATTGATGCAGCCACGAGCCCTCTTGCGCCCACCTCAACAGCCATGACCCTTGCAGTGAACCCATCGTGTCTCAGATCCACTGCCAGATCTTTATACTTGGCTGCTTGGAACAAATGTTGCTCGTCCAATCTGGATTCAAATGGCACGGTCAGTTCAATCAGTATAACCTGAAGCGATGCTGGAGAATGAAGCACTATATCCGGCCGTCTCCGCGATTTTCTGATACTCTCTGGATATGCCCCTTGTCCAGGTAGGTCTACCTTCATCTCCCAGTCGTTTGCACAGTCAAGAAGAGATGGTAAACTGCTACCTGTTTTACTCGGTTTGGGGTGTGCTGACTTACCTGCCCTCAGAAAGTATGTATTTGTGGTGCTCAGCCTGGCTTTGCTATTCGCCTTCATCCTTGCCAGGTCTATTGTCGCAGCAAGCTCATTTAGCACTTTGTTGTGGCGCCAAGTGTATCGCCCTTGCCCTAATGACACCTTACACGCTGAGAGTATGTGTTCATGTGTCTGCCTCCCCTGGCACAGGCGGCACTGCTCATCATCCGACTTTCCCCATCTCACAAGGTTTGTGGCCGACGGCAGCAGGTCATACATTGATCTAACAGCGAAGCTGAGCCTAAGAGGTGCCATATGCCATATATTATTCCATGTCAAGGACCTCTGCAGGGCTCCTTCCAATGTAGTCCATTGGCCTTGTTGGGCCTGCTGCACTGCTTTTTGCAACCTCTTATCATTCTCAGCTCCTCGTATCTCCTGAACTACCATGTCTCTGCGCTCCCTGCTTGATGCCTTGGACCACCAGCGGATGTCCCCATGACCAAATCCCCGTCTATTCATTTGTATGTATCCGATTACCTCCCTCAGTTTGAGCGACTCTTGGGCAGCATCAACAGCTTCTTCCACTCTCCACTTCCTTCCCGTTTTCAGTATGGGCTGAATGGACTTAACCACGTCATCTGCTGACTCGCGTAGCATCATTGCAAGCCTTGCCTTTCCAACGTTGTACTCTTCAACAACTGACTTGAAAGGAAGCAGAAGTTTTGACTTTTTGCAGTACAATGCTACACCTGACAGACCTGGTGGTACCCCTAGCCATTTCCTCATGAACTTGTTGACCTTCTGCTCTATAGCTTCCACTATACTTGTGCTTATTTCATACATAAGCAGTGGCCACAGCAACTTAGGTATCAACATGAACTGGAGGCATCACAGTTTGAATTTTCCCAGGAGTCTGCTTTGGTCTATGATCTGTAGCCCTCTGCCTGCCATTTCTATTGTCTGTTGCACTGCCTTGGAGTCTTTTAATGAGGCATCGTACACCCTGCCAAGACTTTTAACAGATTCCTCAATGACAGTAGGGATTATCTGGTTGGAAACCATGAAGATGACCTCTGCTATCTTCCCTTTCCTGACTGATAGGCTTCTCGACTTCTTGGGTTTGAAGCTCATTCTGCACCAGCTGACTAGTTCACCCAGGCGTGCTAACATCCTCCGGGCCTGATGTTCATCTGATGTCAGAATTGTTGTGTCATCCATGAATGCTTTGAGCGGTGGCATGTGACACATTCCACCGAGCTCTGGACCTATAGCCATTCCTTCAGCCGCACTGAGGATTACCTGCATGGCCATCACGAATAGTATCGGAGAGATGGTACATCCAATCGCAATTCCAACTTCAAGGCCAATCCACTTCGTTGTGTACTCTCTGGTTGAAAATCTGACAGAAAACCCTGCGAAATACAGCTTCAGCATTGCTGCAATCTCTTGCGGAACATGATAAATTTCTAGGGCCTGCCACAACATCTGGTGTGGAACGGATCCATAAGCATTTGCTAGATCCAACCAGATTACACGGAGGTTTGTTCTGTCAGACTTTGCCTTTTGGATTGCTTCCCAGATCATTGTGGCTCACAAACAGCCGTCACTGTAGCTGGTCTTCCCGTGCAGAAAGACTACAACAAGCACTCACATACAGCCGTCACTGTAGCTGGTCTCCCCGTGCAGAACGACTACAACAAGCACTCATATACAGCCGTCACTGTAGCTGGTCTCCCCGTGCAGAACGACTACAACAAGCACTCACATACAGCCGTCACTGTAGCTGGTCTCCCCGTGCAGAAAGACTACAACAAGCACTCACATACAGCCGTCACTGTAGCTGGTCTCCCCGTGCAGAACGACTACAACAAGCATACACATACAGCCGTCACTGTAGCTGGTCTCCCCGTGCAGAACGACTACAACAAGCACTCACATACAGCCGTCACTGTAGCTGGTCTCCCCGTGCAGAACGACTACAACAAGCATACACATACAGCCGTCACTGTAGCTGGTCTCCCCGTGCAGAACGACTACAACAAGCACTCACATACAGCCGTCACTGTAGCTGGTCTCCCCGTGCAGAATGACTACAACAAGCACTCATATACAGCCGTCACTGTAGCTGGTCTCCCCGTGCAGAACGACTACAACAAGCACTCACATACAGCCGTCACTGTAGCTGGTCTCCCCGTGCAGAAAGACTACAACAAGCACTCACATACAGCCGTCACTGTAGCTGGTCTCCCCGTGCAGAACGACTACAACAAGCATACACATACAGCCGTCACTGTAGCTGGTCTCCCCGTGCAGAACGACTACAACAAGCATACACATACAGCCGTCACTGTAGCTGGTCTCCCCGTGCAGAAAGACTACAACAAGCACTCACATGGCTACACTGTAGTGGTGGTTTCTGTGGAAATTTATTTTACATGGTCAGGCTACCTGATATCAGTCGTCATGTACTGTACCGCAGGCTGCCTGATATCAGTCGTCATGTACGGTACGCAGGCTGCCTGATATCAGTCGTCGTGTACGACATGCTTAAAGTTGCAGTAATCCTATTCATTCATTGTCTCCCCTCAGAGACCCTAGGAACTTCACGGGCATCTGTCACACTACCTTAAGTATCTGTGTTTTCTGTGGTAAAAACATATCCAAATGCATATTAACATGACCAGCTACTCTTACCTGCAAAACAGCCCCTTCCAGGACAATTGTCTCCCTTATTCTTACTCCTTCACCAACAGTGACGTTTTGACCAATGGTAACATTAGGACCAATCTGCAATATTAAAAAGTATGAATAATGCCCTGACAAAAATAAAAACAAATATCAAACATAAAAAAGGGTATAACTTTAATGTCCAGACAAAAATTAAATGCCAGAAACATGTAGGACTACAAGTGACAACAATAAAATCAACTTGTTTTTAAATAAAAAAGCGACCTCTGCACTATTTTCTTGACCTTCAAAACCCACACCAACTGGCACAAATGACTTTGTCAGTCTATAATTTTCTGTCTCAAATGTTATGAAATATTTTATTAGACAGTATCCTCACTCAAAATAAGAAAACAACACTCACGATGGTTCATCTAAAATGTGGAAGACAAAGATTGAAGACAAATCTACATGTAAAGACCACAAAGGATGATCTCCTAGAGGATAAACATGATAATACAAATGACAGCAGCTCTGTGTTTACAAAAATAATGATCAAGTACAGAAATACCAATCACCAAGTTCTATTATCTTTTTTTTTCAGGTGATTTATTTAAGTCAGCACTTGCAGATCATGCTCTGTTGTCGAGTTTACCATTTCACTCTAGAGTATATAAATATTTCTGCATGGTGTTTCTAGTCTCCTGCATTCCACTATAAATTATATAAATCTCTAAGATTCACGTTTCCTGGACACCAAAGTAAAACGTCTGAATCTCTCTAACACGGGTTTTGCTTTTTAGATTCTTTTCAAAACTACTGTAATCTTCAGTTAAAGTTATATTCTGTTAGGTTCCAAATTAAAACACATTAAAATGTTTGGTTCTTGTTTACTGCACATATAAAATATCATAGTATTGTTGAAGAGTTCTTCTTGCCTGGTATCAGCTGTTGACTATCTGATACCTTCCCAGTAAGATTGGCAAAGACTTACCACAGCAGCTGGATGTACCACAGCTGTTGGATGAATGAATACGTCTCCAATAATATTAGGCAAGCCCTCTCCATTCTTGGCAAGATATTCTGGGTATTTTCTTTGGTAGGAGGCAAGGTAGTGACGATTTGCATAAACAGCAGTACTATGGATCAAACATGAATATTACAGGCTGATTAATTCACATATCTTGTTGTCCGTGAAGCCAGCAAAAATAATTATAACTGATATTCAGTCGGGATATTCGGGATATCACAGTGGAGAACATTTTCTGGAACTTTATGTCAAGTGTGGTGATCCGTTTGTTCTGTCTTCATCTTTCATCATCGGTGCTGAGGAGCTTCTTGGTCAAGCATCGCTGGAGCGTCAGTTAAGTTTTTTGTTTGTAAATCTTTGTAAATTTGTTATATTGATGTTTTTTTTGTTTTTCCTTTAAATTCTGTTATTTTCATTTAAAATTTTCTTTTCTGTTTATTCACCTGATACTATTTATCGTTCAGTTCAGTCGGGTTCTCTAGTAGTGAGACAGTTGTGTCGGGGTCCTGTTAGGGTAGTGTTGCGTCCTTTTTAAAGTCCTAACAGACTTTAACAATATAGACAGTCTTAGGTCCTGTCTTTGTTAAAAGTGTACGCACCAATTGAGATATAAGTAATACGCTTGGTATATTAAATTTATTGTGCACGGGAACGCACATTTTTGGGGATTTGGAAATTAACGCGCTTGTTGTCAAACAAAGGCGGATGACGTATCTGCTTAGAGAATGAAGCAGGATCCCTACCAGACAGTATGGTCTGTGGATATATTTTAGCCCCTGTGTTCGGGCATATTGATGTTTACTTTGGTGATCGGCTCACTGCATTAAAGACATAGCCCCAGGATCACAGAGTAAGGTATTAATATAATTGATTACATATTTTATTGAATTACTGTCGTCATTGACATAACTTCTACCAGTCGACCTCTAGCTGGTACCCTCATGCGTTGGGACCAGAATGGATCAGACTTGATCATTTTATGCACTGAAAGCTTCAAGCATATGTATATTGAAACTCGTTGATTGAAATGTCGGGATCTACGTTAATGAATATTGGAATTGCCATCATACTATTAACGGCTCTTTTGATGGAAGGTGAACCAAAAATTAGAAGTTCAACCTAGGATATGTATTTCAAATTAATGATTGTATTACGATATACAGAAGTCATAATCTATTGACAATCTAGACAGGAGGGAATAATCTATTTGATTGGATCCTATACTATTGTTTGTACGAGGAGAGATTGTCCTTGAAAGGTCAACCGTCTTAGAGAACATTTGTTAAACCAACTATTCATTATTGAAAGATGAATCTTCAAGATTTATGCTGATGTACCTTGTTATTGATTAACCATGTACCTGATGGAACATTACCTACCATTTGATCAGGAAGGAAGTTTCCAATATATGCAAGATGTTGTATCGTCTTTTGTCAACGTGATTTGTCAAATAAACCGTGGATTATAACTTTACCCATCATGAGTTTCAGTGTCCTTCCCTCGACACTGTTGGTGTTGGTGTGACCGTGGTGACTTGAACTATTTGTACTTTCATCTTCATTAACATTCGCGTCTGATTTAATCAAGAATAATTAACTGTCATCTATACAATATTCAAGCGCATAACCAACCTTCTAATAAAACAGTTACGAATATGATGGCCAACTATACTCAAACGACGGCTACAATTGGTGGCCAGTGTGGGGACCAGCAAGTTTCCTCACTTCTAAAATCTTATCAGGATGTCCTCACTGACATCCCAGGTCGTACGTCAGTTATTAAACATGACTTTCTATTGACTGACGACACACCTATTCGAGTTCGTCCATACCCTATCCCTTTACACTTTCGTGCTCAAGTTGATAAGGAGTTGGATGAAATGCTTCAATTAAAGATAATTGAACCTTCAACGTCATCATATTCTTCATCTATGGTGATCATCAGAAAAAAAGATAACAATATTCGTCTTTGTGTAGACTATAGAAAATTAAACAAAGCTACACAATTTGACGCGGAACCATTACCTTTGTTAGAAGATTTATTAGTTAAACTGTCTGACTCTATTTACTTTTCTAAATTTGACCTGTCAAAAGGATATTGGCAAGTCCCATTGACAGAAAATGCAAAGCCACTTACTGCTTTCTCGACACCTCAGGGCCTATTTCAATGGAATTTTATGCCATTTGGGTTAGTGAACGCTCCTGCCACTTTCGTGCGTATGATGCGCCGCATACTGTCGCATCGTCACGATGTCATTGCATACATCGATGACATTTGTCTCTTTAGCAACTCATGGGATGAACATGTTCAGGGATTGAACACATTACTGTCCACGTTACAGTCATTTAATCTAACAGCTAAGCCATCCAAGGCATTCGTGGGTTTTCACGACATATCATTTTTAGGCCACCGTATTGGTCATGGCAAATTATATACTGAGGATAGTAACGTCACGAAAATCCTGAACATTACAGCTCCTAAAACAAAGAAACAAGTACGATCTTTGTTAGGTCTAATACAATTTTACGGTAAATTTATTCCTCATTTATCGACCATTACTGCTCCTTTCTCTTCATTGTTGAGGAAGGGCACAGCTAACGTGATTCGGTGGTCGGATGAACATCAAATCGCGTTGGATTCTATCAAGAATTTTTTTTCCAAACCTCCGGTTTTGATGCTACCTAATCCAAACATTCCTTTCATACTTCGCAGTGACGTGTCTAATAACGGAATAGGGAGTGTGCTACTTCAAGAATACTGTGGCACCTTGCATCCAGTGATGTATGTTTCAAGAAAGTTAATAGCAACGGAGCAGAAATACTCGGTTCTGGATAAGGAACTTCTCGCTTTAGTTTGGTCAATTAACAAACTTGAGCGTTATTTGTTGGGATTTCATTTCATTGTTGAGTCTGATCAAAAAGCACTCACTGCTCTCAACACTAAGGACGTCAAGTCAGCGAAATCCACCAGATATGCAATAACTTTGCAACCGTACAGTTTTACCATACGTTCCATACCAGGATCACAAAATGTGTTAGCGGACTGTTTATCCAGGTGTCCAAGCGATCCAAGCGAGCAAATACGCCCTACAGAGATTGGAACCTCTACACAGACAGTCTTGCAATTGTAACGTAATGATCAAATAACTTTGATGATTTATTTAACATCTACTCAAGTTATATCTTCACTGTATTGCGTATGGAAATGGATTATTCAGACTTTTAGTATTGTGACTCAATAACAGTGTTGTGTCAATAACATTGACGTAAAGAAAATTAACTTTTGTTTTAAATGGACAACATTTCCTTCTGAACGTTACATTGTGAATATATATATAAACATCCTTCTAAGATGATAGATACATACTTTTCCAAGTGGAGTTTGTTAACTTTCAGGATTACTTGGAAAATAACATTTCTATGTCGTTAGATTTTAATAAAACGGAACTTAATGGATTATTGACTGTTTTCGGAAATGATAATGGAACTTCTTAAGGTTATTACAGATTTTAATAACTGGAATTTGTTAAAAATTTTACGACATGAACAATTTTGATTACTTATTAGCAATTAAGATCACTTAATTAGTTATATATTTCACATTGGGTTAACAATAATAGTTTGTATAATAGTTCTTAGAACTAGAAACCACCACTTTTAGTGTATTATTTTGCACTCATAGTTAATTAGTGTCACTAATTAATTTTAGAAACAGCTAAGTGTCTTGTTCACTTCGCGTGGTTTATTAATTGCTTTGATTACTTTGCATGTTTTATTTGCATTCTTTTTGGTTGTTTATTAATTCACTTCTCATTTATGATGTAATTTCATCTTCATCATTTATAATTCACTTGTTGATTTTTTTAGTTTGATGGTTTCACATCCTCGTTGTTTTAGTTCATCATCCTTCATACTTTAATTTCTTTTCTTGGTGCCACAATTATTCCAAATTGATGGATTGTGGTTGGAATTTTTATTTATTACACCTTTTATTTGTTGATGTTGAATTTAATTCTACATCCCATTTGTCATTAGTATATATAAGGGGGGTGTATTATTAGTACATGAATATGTAAATTTGATTCACCTTTCCGTGTTTATTAACGAAGAAAAAAATTAATAGAATTAATTTTTTTCAGGAGGGTTTGTAAGGTACTGTTGCGTCCTTTTTTAAGTCCTAACAGACTTTAACAATATAGACAGTCTCAGGTCCTGTCTTTGTTAAAAGTGTACGCACCAATTGAGATATAAGTAATACGCTTGGTATATTAAATTTATTGTGCACGGGAACGCACATTTTTGGGGATTTGGAAATTAACGCGCTTGTTGTCAAACAAAGGCGGATGACGTATCTGCTTAGAGAATGAAGCAGGATCCCTACCAGACAGTATGGTCTGTGGATATATTTTAGCCCCTGTGTTCGGGCATATTGATGTTTACTTTGGTGATCGGCTCACTGCATTAAAGACATAGCCCCAGGATCACAGAGTAAGGTATTAATATAATTGATTACATATTTTATTGAATTACTGTCGTCATTGACATAACTTCTACCAGTCGACCTCTAGCTGGTACCCTCATGCGTTGGGACCAGAATGGATCAGACTTGATCATTTTATGCATTGAAAGCTTCAAGCATATGTATATTGAAACTCGTTGATTGAAATGTCGGGATCTACGTTAATGAATATTGGAATTGCCATCATACTATTAACGGCTCTTTTGATGGAAGGTGAACCAAAAATTAGAAGTTCAACCTAGGATATGTATTTCAAATTAATGATTGTATTACGATATACAGAAGTCATAATCTATTGACAATCTAGACAGGAGGGAATAATCTATTTGACTGGATCCTATACTATTGTTTGTACGAGGAGAGATTGTCCTTGAAAGGTCAACCGTCTTAGAGAACATTTGTTAAACCAACTATTCATTATTGAAAGATGAATCTTCAAGATTTATGCTGATGTACCTTGTTATTGATTAACCATGTACCTGATGGAACATTACCTACCATTTGATCAGGAAGGAAGTTTCCAATATATGCAAGATGTTGTATCGCCTTTTGTCAACGTGATTTGTCAAATAAACCGTGGATTATAACTTTATCCATCATGAGTTTCAGTGTCCTTCCCTCGACACTGTTGGTGTTGGTGTGACCGTGGTGACTTGAACTATTTGTACTTTCATCTTCATTAACATTTGCGTCTGATTTAATCAAGAATAACTAACTGTCATCTATACAATATTCAAGCGCATAATAATAATAATAATAATAATTTCTTTAAGCGCCAAACACGGCGCATAAGGCAGAAACCAGTGATCTCCAGGTTGTTCGTTGTGACGCTACTCCTCTTAACTCTTGCACATTATTTAGGCCCAACGTTCTTCCTTCTCTTATTATTGTTCTTTTAAGTGTTTCTTTTGGTCTTCCTTTTTTCCTCTTACCCTCAGGAACCCAAGTGAGCGCCTGTAGTGGTATTCTGTTGTTTTGCATTCGTAGGACATGACCGATATGTGACCATCGTCTTTTCCTTATATAGTCGGAGACATATTTCTGCTTAGAGTCTTCTCTTATTTGTCGATTAGTCTTGAATTCTTTCCAACTGATGTTCATGATTTTTCTAAGACATTTGTTCTCGAATGTATTCAGCTTGTTCTCCAATGATTTTGTTATTTTCCAACTTTCACAGCCGTATGTTAACACTGAGATAATATTCGAATTAAACAGACGAAGCTTGGTATGTATATTCAGTGATCGTAATTTCCAAACGTTAGATAATCTATTGAAGGCGCTAGCTGCCAAAGCAATTCTAGTATGAATTTCTCTTGTTGCGTCACCATCCTGAGTCATTTTACTGCCTAAATAATTGAAACTTTCAACTTTCTGTAGTTTTTCTCTGTTCAGGATGATATTGAAGGTCTCGTTAGAAAAGTTCATAACTTTAGTTTTAGAGGCATTTATTTGGAGACCTATTTTAACCGAGAGATGACACAGATTATTTACTGTTTCTTGGGCCTGTCTGGGTGTTGGACTTAAGAATGCTAAATCATCTGCAAAATCAAGGTCTTCCAGGAACTTTCCATCTGTCCATTTTATACCTAATTGTTCGTTGTGGGTATAGTTTTTCATAACCCAATCAATAGCTATTCCAAAAAGTAGTGGTGACATAATACAGCCTTGTTTCACCCCTGTTTCTACTGTAAACCATTCTGTATTCCCTTTATTTGTTCTAACACAACATCTTGCATTGTCATATAGCGCTTTGATTATATTCACATATTTTGTTGGAAAACCATAGATTGTATGTAACTTCCACAATGATGGGCGGTGTAGACTATCAAAGGCTTTTTGAAAATCGACGAAGGTGATAATAAGTGGTGATTGCATTTCAACTGATTCTTCTATAATTGTTCTTAGTGTGAATATTTGATCAATACATGATCGTTTCGGCCTGAAACCTGCTTGTTCTTCTCTTATCTTTTCGTCTACATGCAATTTCAGTCTTTCTAACATCATGCAACATAATACTTTTCCAGGTACTGATAATAGAGATATACCACGCCAGTTATTACAGTCTGATAGATCACCTTTCTTCGGTAACTTTACAATAATACTGTCTTTCCATTGTTGTGGTGGTTGTTCTTCTCTCCATACTTCATTTATAATATCTAAAATTCTCAAGAGGTTGTTGTCATTAACTGCTTTAATCATTTCGCCTGCAATTTCATCAACTCCAGCAGCTTTAAAATTTTTTAATCTTTTAACGGCTTGTTTGATCTCGTCTAGCGTGAATTCATCGCAAGTTATTGGCAAGGTGGTTGTGAGTGTTTCATTATTAAAATCAGGTGTTACTGTTGGTGGTGGTCTGTTAAGCACCTCCATGAAGTGCTCAGCCCATCTCTTCATTTGTTCTTTTCCTGTTGGTATTGAATTCCCTAATTTATCTTTAACAGGTGTTTCCATGTCAGTAGGCTGGTGGCATAATTGTTTTGTAATTTGATAAAGGCACCTGCTATTACCAGTTCTTGCAGCATTTTCAGCTTCTATGGCCAGTTCATTGATGAAATGTCTTTTATCTCTTCGAGCTTTTGTCTTCACTTCTTTATTTAACAAGTTATAAGTTAGTTTGCAAGATTCAGCTGTATTATGTGTACTTGCCGCTAGTAGTTTAAGTTTTGCTGTTTTCCTTTCTTGTATTTTATCCCAAGTATCTTCTCTCATCCATTTTTTCTTTTTATGTGTTAGGTATCCGGTGGTCGCTACAGCTGCTTCTGTCATTGCTGTTCTCAGTTGTTCCCATTTAGTATCGATTGTCATGGTGGTGATATCGTTGTCAATTTTGCCTAAAGCATCGAAATAGTTGTTCATTTTGACATTATATTCTTCTTTTTTATCATTTGATTGCAGTCTATGTACATCAATTCTTCTATTTTTGTTCGGTTGGTATATCTTCTTTAGTTTAATTCTCAGTTTAGCTATGCAGAGATTATGATCGCTTCCGATCTCTGCACCTCTATATGCTCTGACGTCTTGAACTGAGGAGCGAAATTTTGCGCTTATGCAGAAGTGATCTATTTGGTTCTTAGTTTTGCCATCAGGTGAGTTCCATGTAACTTTGTGGATATTCTTATGTGGAAAGAGGGTGTCTGCTACAACAAGGTTTGATATTTCACAAAGTTCTAGAAGTCTTTCTCCATTTTGATTTATATAGCCTATACCATGAGTACCGAGATATCTTTGTACTCCATCGTTGTTGTCACCTACTTTGGCGTTAAAATCGCCCATGACTACTATTATGTCATGCTTGGGTATTGTGTTGATGGTACTTAGAAGTGCTTCATAAAAGTCATCTTTTGTGATATCAAGAGCGTCGTTAGTTGGTGCATAACATTGTACAATTGAGAGCTTGAAAAATCTTGTTTGAAATCTAGCTAATATTAGCCTTTCATTAATAGGTACCCAGCTGACGAGCGATGCTGCTGCTTTCTGTGCCATTAAGATGGCTACTCCCTCTGTGTGACGATTATCATTACTACCAGAGTATATAATTTGCTTTTTTTCTTCTGAAATATATTTTATGCCCTTCCCCGTCCATCTACACTCGCTGATACCCAATATGTCCAACTTATAATTGTCCATTTCTTTGATTACTTCTTTCGTTTTTCCGTCTTGATACATAGTTCTTACATTCCAGTATTCAATTTTGGAAATCTCCTTAGCCCCTAAGATGTTAGAATGAGTCATGTTCACTGTCGAGCCTGGTTCTGTTTCGAAAACAATCGCTTGTTTTACGATAGTGACTTGTTAAATCTCTGATCAACCCTCCTATCCAACCAACCGATTCAAGGGTTTCGAGGTCGGTTATTGGAAAATATCTACACCACTAGATACTCTGATGTATCTTTTATTCTATATTTAACATAACATGATGATATCCATCGAAATATACACATTCCTGATGTTTTTCTTTCGACGTCTAAGGTGAGAAAAGAATTTCACCTCCATCTTGAAAGGGTAGATAAGCGCATAACCAACCTTCTAATAAGACAGTTATGAATATGATGGCCAACTATACTCAAACGACGGCTACAGGTAGCAATAAGCTTTGTTCTGGTCTATGTCTGTTTCTTGAGGTCTGCTTATTGGTTCGTTGTTGTTTTCTTTCCTTTTGTTTCGTTGTTTTTCCTCGCTTTCTTTATAGAAACTTAGTCTGCATTTTTATAGGGGGTTAGTTAGTTAGATGGGATCTGTCACTAGACGTTTCTATTTCTTGGTGGTATTTACATTATATATCTTTGGTATGTTATAGTGTTAGTATTCTTCTTCTTCTTTGATCCATAACCACCAACCGTCAAAGCAGTCAGTGGCCATCACGCCTAGTGTTAGTATTGCTCATACGTTATTTAGTTAATTTTGCTTCTTATGAGTGGGTAGTGAAGGGGATAGCTCTCAGTACTTAATTGTTAAGTGTAGTTGTTGTTCAGTCTGCTGTGTTTATTATTATATTCGTGTGTTTAAGGGTGGACGGGTGGCGAGTTTAATTCATTCTGTTCCTACTTGTGGGAAAAGATTGAATTAGACTGACTTCTTTCTAGGGTGTGGCTATGTATGTTTAGTGGTGGAGTAAAGCAGACGGTTTTCCTGCGACTGCCCTACTTTACATTCCAAGCCCTGTTGGTGTTAGGTGTACCGGTGTAGTTTGTATTTACATTGTCTTGCACATTCAGTAATTCTTTTGTTGTGTTTAAGTGGTGTGTTCTCTCGCTCCATCTTGCTATCTTGTAAATACGTTTACAGGTATCCCTTTTTTCGTTCGTGTGCAGTCACGCATTTTATATACTAATCTACCTCTGCTCAACTTTGTCTATCATCTTATTCCTCGTGACTGGGATTTTTTCGTAGTGTTTGGTGTGTGTCTTTTCATCTGTGTTGTGCTCATTTTGTCAATGTAAACATTTATGTAAGAGAGAGTATTAAGAATTGAAATATTGTCAGAGTACAGCACCAGTGTGGGTGCCAGTAACAGACTACGGAGTAAACAGCTGATTTATTGTCAATGTGGTACAGTGGTGTCATAGCACCAAGAAGTTTCATCAGCTGATGCTATACAACTGTCGACTATCGTAAGGGTCTTTTAGTGTATCACAGAGACTAAGTGGTCGGAAGGACCAAATCTACAGAGTAAGGAGACAGTAGCCAAGTGGTAAAGTAAGAGTATAGTTGTACAAGAAGAGGTGATATGGACAGTGAGGGGTGAGGTGGTATATACTTACATGCATATATATGTATAGATTTGAGAAGTGATATCAATATTTACTATCATTACTGCATACTTTGTAAGCAGAGAGTTATCTGCTGATATAAGTGAAGTGTTTACAGTACATACGGTTGAGTAGTTGCATAGTAAGAATCTATAGCAGAAGATAAAAGGGAGTATTCTGAGTGTACATCATTCAGATAGGCAAAGAATGTGGGTACACCCAGAAAGAACTGATGGATTTTGCTGAAGCAAATTTTTTTTTCAGTTGGAAACCAGAATGCCTTAAGAGATGCTCGAGCTGAACAGCTAGAGCTAAAAAGAAGAGAATTCGAGTTACAAGAAAAGAAGATAAAAGAAGATAGAGAATTTGAAGAAAAGAAGATGTAGCGAAATGGCAAGAAAAGAATATGAGAGAAGACAGAGAATTTGAAGAAAAGAAGATGGAAAGAGAGTTAGAATTAGAGAAGGAGAGAATGAGGATGGATACGGAAATACAATTGAAGAGATTAGAAGTGAGTGCGAGTGGTCAGAACTAGACTCCTGGGGGAGGGAAGGGGGTCCCATGGTCCCTTTAGGCTGCGTCTGCCGAATTTTAATGATAAAATCGACAGTTTAGATTTTTTCCTTGAGAGGTTCGAGGCCGAATGCGTGGCCTGGAAGGCTGACAGAGATCAATGGCCATCTCTGTTATCCACGTTGCTAGTGGGGCTCGCGATGGCGACTTTCTACAGCCTCCCGCTAGAAGAAAGGGCCGATTACGACAAAGTAAAGGAAAGGTTGCCCCGGAAGTTCCGTCTGACTGCTGACGGGTACCAGACGCGTTTTAGAAATGCGATGCCAAGTGCAGACCAAGACTTCGAGGACTTTATCTCGAAGATCAAACTGCTGTTGAATAGATGGATCGAGTTGGAAGGGATCACAAACGATTTTAATGGCTTGGTTGATCCAATGCTACGGGACAAGGTGTTGTCATCTTGTTCCACTGATTTGGTGGCATTCTTTCAGGAACGTCAACCAAAGGACATTGACTCCATGTCGCAGTTGGGCCATCATTATGTCCTGGCCCATCCGGGCAAACCCATCCAGAAGTCGGGTCTGGCAGACGACTTAGTTGCCGGTGTCGGCAAAGTTCAGCGCCAACCATAGCGAAATCGATCAGGTGAGGGAGACAGGTGCCAAGAGCAGAAGCATGATAGTTCCTCTAGTCCCTATCAGCCAAGAAGAGGAAATTATGGGAATTTCCGTTCCCATCGGAATGGCCGCTCGAACTGGCAGAACCGACAATTTGTAAGTAATAGCAACAGAGGTGAACGCCAACCGCAAAAGCAGGTACACTTCGAGGACTCGCGGGATGAAGATCGGTTTTGGTACAAGACAAAACATCCCAAGCAGAGGAGTGGTTCCTCAGAGAGTCGATCTTCCGACTCCGATGCGCGGTCTTCGTCATCGAAAAGCTCCAGCAAGAGTACACGCGATGAGTTGAAAAGGGAGCGCATTTGTACCAATTGTGGTGGCAAGGGTCATCATGCTGAAACGTGTGCTACCCCTATTGAACACGCGAATTCCGCGTTTGTGTTGGACACAGTCAACAGCGAGGACTGTGCGGGGTGTCGTCCTCTGTTCCATGCAAACGAGAGGATAGTGCTACACCGCGGGCATGCGGCACCATGTCTGTCGGCAGTCCACGAGACTGGCAAGGTGGATCTCCACAAAGGTATGGTGGAGATGAAACCAGTCTCCGTGTTGAGGGACACTGGATGTACCACAGTTTGGGTGCGTTGGTCGTGCATCGACGAGTCCTACCTTACAGGCAAAACTGTAAAGTGTACTACATTTGGGGGCAAAGTTGAGTCTTACCCCCAGACGTGTATTAATGTTGACACCCCGTTCTTGTCAGGTAGAGTGAACGCGTTCGTCCTCGAAGACCCAATTGCCGATTTAATCGTCGGCAATGTACGGGGAGTGCATAATGCCATGGATGTGGCTGGAGCAGGGGCCCAGCAACTCCAGAGTTCCGCGGTGCATGATCAGGTGGTGGAGATATTACCACCTGACAAGAAAGCTCATGTGAGACGGAGGTCGTGGCAAGTGCCAAGGCACAGGAATAAGAACAGGAGTGGCTTATCCAAAAGCCCAATAGCTGGCGATCGCACGGTGTGGGTGCGCAATGTTCCCCATAGTGCTAGTTGGCGCACACTCAGACGAGTGTTTAATGAAGTCGCGACAGTAAAGTTCGTGGAGGTATTGTCATTGCGAGACAATACCAAAGTTGCACGAGTGATGTTCGCGAACAGGTGGGGTGCACGTGATGCAGTCAGGTGGAAGCACATGTTGTTGATTCAGAATCACCTGCTGATAGTCCAGCAACAGTGTAGGATAGGTATCGGTTTCGCGCTCAGTTAAGCTATTTCGGTTAACGCGAACCAAACTCCAGTCTGTCACACGCAACCAGTTCTATTTTGATGAATATAAGTTGTTCTGTACAGCTTTGTAGTGTAGTGAGAAAGAATTTACATGTGAGAGTGGGTAGCAAGGTATTGCAACCACAGTAGAGATGTGTTATAATCTTTAAAGATCATGTTGGTACTATACTATGCCATACTTTGTAATTTATGTATCATGGTGCCATAAAGGTATTTTGCGAGAGTGTTGCATTGAATGTATATTTAAACCATGTTACAGAGGATTGTCTATAGTATGAGATTAGTTACTGGGTTGGATGCCTAGATAAAAATAACTATGTATGTACTATATATTGTGTTTTGATAGACCAGGTGTGGACAGTCGTTGTTATTTTTCATGACTACCTAAACCTGGGATAGCTTACTTCATACGTATGTTGTGTGTTGGGGTAGCTCGTTAAATTCTCTATTGACTTTGGGCAGGTTAGAACGGTGGCTTCCTCTCGGGTCAGACGAGGAGATGCTGTGATGGCATAGGTTCGTCCCAACTCCGAACAGGGTCGGGCAAATCCTCCTCCGATGGAAGAAAACTATGTTTTCTTTCTTAGGGGGGGGATGTCATGGCGCTATTTTTCCGAAATTTCAGATTGGCCACCTTGGGCAGTTGGCAACCCTGAGAGAAGTTATTTGTCAAAATCAGGTGACCGGACAGGAAGCGGGAACAAGTTTTGGCGCAAAAGGCAGTTCCCTCCTAGTCAGCGGCCGAGAGAGGTCGCAGATATTTTCACTCGCCAGCATTCTTGTGGTGAATTGGATGCCATGTTTGGATTATTATAGTACTTGCCATATTTCTTGCTGAGTGGATTATGTGTTATAATTCTAGATGTGGATAGGATCTAGTGGACATTTTCCATAGATAGCAGAGTTGTAAAGTGTCTATGTGTTGAGAGTACCATTGGCAGAGTGTTTCGCTAGTGAGCGATAATGTTCATTCGGTAGGGCATACTAGAATGTATTATGTTGATAGATTGAGCTGGTAGTGAGGCAAGTTACATTGATATTTTCGTATGGTAATTCATACCTTGTTCATGGCCGTGTGAGTCCTGTATTTGTGTGTGTAAACCATATTAAAGGGTAGCACCTGTGGAAAGTGTTATCTTGCTGTGTCAGCCAATACATGTTGTGGTCGTACCTTTGGAAGGACAAGCCTTATTTTCATTAGTATTGGTGTTGTTATAAATCCACAATATTAGTGGTCTTGACAACCTGACATATGCTCTAATCACAAATTACACCTGACATATGCTCTAATCACAAGTTACACCTGACGTATGCTCTAATCACAAGTTACACCTGATATATGCTCTAATCACAAGTTACACCTGACATATGCTCTAATCACAAGTTACACCTGACGTATGCTCTAATCACAAGTTACACCTGACATATGCTCTAATCACAAGTTACACCTGACGTATGCTCTAATCACAAGTTACACCTGACGTATGCTCTAACCACAAGTTACACCTGACGTATGCTGTAATCACAAGTTACACCTGACTAAATATATTAATATGTAATGGCTTATGCAATTGTCTACGTTTTCTGTTTAGAATTCTTCACGTCTGATGAATTTCTGACATTGACATGACAGTTATACCATTTGTTCTCTGTTAGATATTCTTCTTGTCCAATAGATTTCTGACCTTCACATGGCATTTATACTATTCTATGTCTATGTTACCGTTGGCTTCTCACTGTTGCCGTTAACACTGTTAATGGGGCTGGTTTATACTGGCTCTTCTATTTACGTTTACATATAATTATCCATTGTCTTTTCTCAGTAAATTATGAGATCGTGCTCTTGATGGTGAAGTACGCGAAGGTGGGATATAATATTGACAACTTCATCATACAGTCAAATTCTGACGTTATAGATTTGATAAGTCCTTTCTCGAGTCCACAAACATTTATTATATCGATTCCATACAAGAACAGTTTACACATGGTCATCATGAAGAATTATAAATAATAAGTTGCAGTTCATACTTCAAATATTATTCCTTTACAAATCAGTCCTTTGTCTCCTAGCTTGAAAACATAGTAGTCAGAACCGCATAACTGTATGCACGCGTGGTTGGAAAATCCAATACACCGACAGTGAGATTATGCGTCTGGCATTAGAATAACTAAGGCGGACTATATATTCACGTTGACAAGGTTTAGTCAATTACTAACCTGTACCTTCATCTTTCTTCGTTATCACATTGGACTGACCCATGTCCATTATTTAATGTACTATAATTGTGCGGCAATATAAGCCCGGCAATAAAACATTCCAAGGACACGTCTTATCGGTTCGACGGTCGTCTAGAAAAGGGTCTCGTCTCTTGGTCACCGTGCGTGACAACTAACGCTGAAACGTCACAGCGTTCACTAGACCAATAATACTTTTACATTACATTACACGTTGTAACCCCTAAAATCAGATGCTGTTAACCTCTAGCAGACCATGCCAATAAATCTGCCGTAACAATTCCCTGTCCACTGGGGGAAAAAAAAAAATCTATTAGATAGATTTTTTTTTTTTTTTTTTTTTTTCAAAAACCTATCTGAATGAATACCAAAAAAAAAAATTTAACAATATCGAAAAATTTAACCAACAATGCGGCATATGGACTACGATGTTCTGTCTAGAACAGTGTCGTGGTCATGTCGACTCAGTAACAGTCATCTAATATATTAATAATCATATTATACATAAGTGTTATACATAAATGACTAATGTTGATATCTATTAAATAATTAAATTAAAATATGTCGCAATGAACTGTCATGTCAGACTAATTTAACGAGTTAAAATTTAATTAATTAATTATATTGAGTGTGTAATCAAAATAAAGTTATTGCAAATCTAATGTGAGAGAACTGAAGGGATATGTTAAGTAGAAAAAATAAATAAATGAAAAATAAAGTAGCGAAAGACAGTAATGTATAAATTTAACTTAATTATGTGTGTTGGAAATTAAATAAGTGTAGTATTAAGTTGTTAAAACCTATCTAACTAATTTAAACAATAATATAGTATGTAATGTATCAACCTAATTAATAAACATAATAGTTACATACAATAACATTATCTAAGAATCATGTGAGATCTTATTTTTTTTCTTCTTTCAAAATTTTTTTTCATCTTCAAATTTCATTTCATTTTTTTCATATTTATCTCACCTTTTTATTTTATTTTCCATTATTTTAACGTAATTAACTAAAATTAATGAAAGTTGGATATGATGATCCATACGTAGGCTTGATCATTGTGAATTCCGATTAACAAACAAATATTTAAATGTTTCAGTTCATGAGAATCGAAGCTATTGACAATTGTTCATGTCGCATACTGAGTTACTTTGATAGTGTTTTCTATTATTTTCACTTGATGCAAGGAAATGTGTCCAATAGTTTTGTCATAAATGAAATTCACACAAAGTTCTGGTGTAAATACGACCATAGTGTCATTTGATTTAGTTCATTTCGTTTTCGCAATCGTCTGTACAAGTTATTTAGTTGAATTGTAAGCAAAGGTTTATCTCCATGTTAAGAATTTCGCGATAGGATTCATTCTTCTGTGACACGTAATTTCGGTTGACGTATTAGAAAAGTGTCAGTGTTGATTGCTATACATCCAAAGGATTTCTAGATAGTGCGTCTGCGACGATATTGTCTGTCCCATAGATGTACTCAATCGTAAAGTTGAATGGTTGAAGGAGAATAGAGTATCTGGTGAGCTTTGGACTTTTATGATTCGCCCGTCGTAGTGATGCTACGGCCCTTTGATCAGTTTGTACTACGAAAGGGGCTCCCAGTAGAAATTTCTCAAGTTTGGTTATCGCCCACACGACGGCTAAAAGTTCGCGGTCAACGGTAGAGTATTTCACTTCTGGTGGTTTCAGTTTTCGTGACACGTACAAGTTTGGATGGAGGATGTCGTCATGGTATTGGAGCAAACATGCGCCAATTCCGTAGTTACTCGCATCTGTGCGGAGAATAAACTTTTTGGAAGCATCAACAAGTCTCAAAATAGGTGGGTTTGAAAAGATATTAATAATATTAAGGTATACATTATTACACTCATTAGTCCATGTCACCTTCACTGGCATGTCCTTCCTCAGTAATGAGGACAATACAGCCGTGATGGATGACAGGTTAGGTACGAATCTACTGTAATATTGGACTAGACCTAACAAGCTTCTAACCTGTTTCTTCGTTTGAGGAACGGAAATGTTTAAAATTTTTGAAACTGTACTGGGTAGTGTTCGGATATATCCTGCTCCAATAATGTGACCCAAAAAAGTTATTTCGTGAAACGCTACTTGTAATTTTGTGGGTTTAGCAGTTAAATTGTTATTTCTTAATGTATCCAAAACGTATTCGAGACCCAAAACATGTTCCTCAAAAGATGAACTAAATAAGCATATGTCATCTATGTATGTAATAATGTCTGGTCTACCTGAAAAAATGTGTCGCATCATGCGAACAAAGGTAGCTGGAGCGTTAACAAGCCCAAAAGGCATCACATTCCACTGGTATAGACCTAGCGGAGTTGAAAACGCTGTGTAGTATTTAGCTTTTTCGGTTAGTGGTATCTGCCAATAACCTTTAGTTAAGTCTATCTTAGTGAATATAGTTGCTGTCGATAGACGTGGCAGTAAGTCATCGAGAAGTGGATGTGGTTCGCTATCAACTATCGTTTGTGCATTTAATTTTCTATAGTCGACGCATAGTCTAATGTTATTGTCCTTCTTTCGGACAATAACTAATGGAGAAGAAAATGGGGAATTACTAGTTTCGATAATTCCTAAAGATAACATCTGTTCAAGTTCCTTAGTAGTTTTAGTAAGAAAGTGTAGAGGAACAGAATATGGATGTACCCGAATTGGAGTATCATCATTAAGAGTGATGTCATGATTAATGACTGATGTGCGACCTGGAATGTCGGTTAACACATCTTGATAGGATTGTAGAAGTTCAGCTATCTGTTGATGCTGTTGCGGTGTAACTGACGAGGAGATGGTTACATCCCGCCAAGATTCACTAGGCTGTACTACAGGTACAGGTAATGCTAACTGTACCTCAGGAAAAGATGATTCTTCTTCCTGGATAACAGACAAATTAGAATAGTGACATCTAGGTACGAAAGTGTCATCTAGTTCATGAAAAATAGCTTGTAGATGTTCAGGTCGAGTATGAAATTGCTTGAGCATATTTATGTGAAATATTTTGTGATGTCCCTTAATGTCCAGGACATAATCAACATCAGAAATCTTATTGATAACCTGGTAAGGACCGTTCCACGAGATTAGTAGTTTATTATTGTTATGTGGCAATAACACATAAGCTTGATCTCCTGGAAATAATTGACGTAATCGTCTATTACTGTTTTGGAAAGTTCTAGCTTTCTCTTTCGCAGCCTCAGATGAAGCTGTTGCCATTTTACAGGCATCAATAATGTTATTCCGGAGATTAATTACATACTCATAGGATGACTGGGTATCCTGAGTCATCTCGGAGTCAATCAATAAGTCTTTTATTAGTCCCATAGGACCTCTTGGTGGAGCGCCAAAGACTAGTTGAAATGGAGAGAAGCCAGTTTGTTCATGTGGCACCTCTCGATAAGCGAATAACACAGCTGGTAGAACTCTGTCCCAGTCGTGTGGATGGTTAACTGTAACTTTATGTAACATTTGTTTGAGTGTGCGGTTAAGTCTTTCTACAGCACCATTACTCATTGGGTGATAAATGCTGCTGAGATTTCTATCTATTTGCCAAGTCTTCATTACCTCTGTCATAGTCTCAGATATAAATTGAGAACCATGATCTGACAAAAGTTTTCTAGGAAAACCTACTCTAGAAAAGATAAGGTGTAGTGCATCAGCTACATCTGTGGTGTTGGTTGTTTTTAATGGGATGGCTTCTGGCCATCGTGTGCATAAATCGATGCAAGTGAGAATAAATCTATGTCCTCTGGCTGATGGTAAAAGTGGGCCAATGATATCAATGGCCATTTTGTCGAAAGGTCTCACAGATATGTCACAAGCCTGAATAGGCGCCGTGTGAAAGGCTCCCCGTGCTTTCACTTCTTGGCATATCGTACAGGAGCGTACGTACTGTGAAATATCTCGTGATACTCCCGGCCAAAAAAAAGACGATAATACTCGCGAACGTGTACGAGTATAACCCATGTGACCTGCACACTTAGAATCATGTGCGTGTTGAAGTATGTACCGTCTAAAAGCAAAAGGTACCATGACTTGTTGTCTTATCTGAGTTTTATCCATAAAACATCTTAATAAAATGTCATTTTTAATGCTAAACCAATGACTATTATTTTTGTTCATAGCAAGATTGTCAGCTTTGTTGACCAGTGAAAAAAATTTTGTTAGTGACCTGTCTTCCCTCTGTTTTGCAGCAAAGGATACTCGGTCAATAGCAGAATGAATCTCGATACTTTCATGATCGTCTGTTTCCTTGTTTTCAGTGTCCATAGTCTCTAATTTTTTTGTATGTGCTCTGGTTATTGCTGCATTTCCGATGCATAGATTATTTTTTTCCCATTCAATAATCTCTTCTGGTGTGCAATCTTTACTCCCGTGTATGCATCCCACCATAAGGTCGGCAATTGGGTTTCTTAACATGCATGCTTTAACGTTGCCTGTGAAAAAGGGTGTTTCAAGATAGATAATAGCAGTTGGATAACATTCTATGGTTCCACCAAAGGTCATACACCTGACATGTTCTCCAGTTGCACAATTCGGATGAACAAGTGTCTGACGGATTCCGATCGTGGTCGATCCCGAATCTCTTAAGACTGAGACGATGGATCCATTAACTTTTCCTCTGTTGAAGATCAGCGAGCCTGTTCCATCATTGACTGCTAGACTGACTTCTGGTAGAATGTGTCCGCAGTTCAGAACTGTCTCTTTTGCTTTCTGAAATATAAGATTACATGTTGGGCAACTATTTGCCACGTTATAATTCATTGCAAAACAAGTAGATGAAGACTGTATTTTGTTATCAGTAGGTGAACTCTCAACACCAGGGGTTGTAGCAGTAGTAACGGCTGCCCCTGTATTATGGTTATAATTTGTCGATCTATGAGAATGAGAACGATGACGAGAATAATTAGATGAATTATCCCGTTGTCCTCTATTGTAACTGTTATCTCGATGTCTCGAGTTATAATTATCGCTATTGTTCCACTTGTTACCATTATTATAATTATATGAACGATTATAACTTGAGTTACGTGGATTACTGTTGTATCTTGACTGAGGTGAATAATTTCTGGTTTGTTGTCTTCCTCTATTAAAGTTATTGTTAAAGTTATTCTGTCCCTTATGAAAATTAATGTCATAGTTTCCTTTGAACCTACCTCTGTCCACACTGTGTGTTCTAGGTTTGTTATGATTATGATATGCCATATTGGAGGCTACAGGAAGTGGTTCTCTTGTCAACGAGCCAGAAATATTAGCATTCGGATGAGCTGTGCAGTAATTTAAAGAAATTTTTTCTAACTCATCAATAGATTCTGGTTTTCTTTCTTGCAGATAAGCAAAGAATGGTGGGCTGACAGAAGATAATACTTTATCCCTCAATAACAAATCGACTAACTTGTCGTAAGATTTGTTGACACCTGCCAGTTCAGCCCATCTGTTAAAAGTATTGCGTATGTTAGCAATAAAACCTGTGAAATCTTTATTGTTATCTGGCAACAAACTTTTAAAACGTAATCTACATGACTCTTCGTTCAAGTGGAAACGGCGTAATAACAACGTCTTAATGGCCTCATAGTCTGTGGATAATGTTGGATCTATATTTTGTGCTGCACTTGCAGGTTCGCCATCCAGAAATTCCTTAAGTTTAAGTGCCCATGCAGTTTTGTCAAGGTTATTGACTTTACATATATCCTCAAAGCGCGCCAGCCACGATGAAAGGTCATCCATGTGTAACTTGAATGGTGGTAGTTTAAAGTAATAATTGCCCTTAAGTCGGGTGGATGAAGATCCAGATTGAGCATTATCATTTTGGCTTGATGCAGCACTCTGCGAATTAAGTTTTGCTGTTTCCAATTTAAGCCGTTGCAGTTCCATTTCTTGCTGCAGTATGATTTCTTGTCGTTTCAATTTATTCTCTTCTTCAATCCGTAGGATTTCATCTCTTGCCACCTTTCTTTCTTCTTCTTGTCTTAATTCAGCTTTCTTTTCAGCCTCCTTTCTTTCAAGTTCTTCCATCTCTGCCTTATATCTTGACAGTTGTTGTTCAGCAAATTCAAGGAGTGCCTCTCCCTTTTTATTACAATCTTTTCCAATTTTAATGAAATGGTCCAAGGTAAGCATTCTTGGAGTTTAATTATTTAAGTATTTAATTACTTATGTCTTGTAATCGACAATGTAATCTATGTCGATAATAATATTACTGTATTGCTATGTATAAGTTCCACAAACTATAATATTTTGTAGAAATATTATATATATACTCACTGAATATCTATCATAAATAGTTATGATAGTTAATTATATAAGCTGCTGAAATTATATCAAGCGCTTAATATTAATAATTATGTGTATTATCCCCAAATAATTAGTCTTAATTGTCACTAAGTTCACAATATAGTACTGAGAAAGTGTACTAAGTTATATTAGATATGTATTAATATGTTATAAAGTTTTAATAATTAATCATTATAATTTATGCCTTAATCATGAGGCATAAAGTGCATTGCCCATTTCTAGGACCACTACTGCAAATATGTGCAAAGTCCCTAATTCCTCATCAAAGCTTATAAAAATTTCATCATATTCATCTACACTATAATTAATGAAGAAATTATAGCATTAATATTAAATTAATAAAATATGTAATGAATACAAACAATACAAATGGGTTAACCAAGGATTACAGAACAGGAGCACAATACAAAAGTGACATTTTCACAAAAATAAATGCTATTATAAGACCAAGTGTACTAACCGGAAATGTAGAAGGGTGAAGGTTAACTGAGGAAACGAACATATTTTGTACTATGAAAGATGACGTCACAGGACTCATTTGACGTTAATACAATACATTTAATTAAAATAAAAGATAGCTAGATCAGAATAACAAGATAGCTTACGAACATAGGACTGCAAATGAATAAAATCCAAGAACCAAATACACATGAAAACAACAGTTAAAACATGACTATACACCTAACATGCAAAGTGAATTAATGCAAGACCGAACCCGAACGATCACCGATAACGATAATTCGACGCTTTCTTCGCGAGGTGCTATTAATTCACAGCCTTAGGAACATTCAAAATGAATATCGGCATCCTGAGAGCCATTTTTATTCATTATGAACCGCCGCCCATCCATACCCGCAAATAACGGACAACATCAACGGACAAAAAGAAACAGATAGAACATCGATAAACAATTAATAGAGAGGACATGCCTGCAAAATGGTATGGACTCGTTAGTGTGTTAATGAATGACAATCGTCCTAGGTCTAAACTTATCTTTTGAAGGCTCCGGCGATGGCAAATTCGTCAACGGACTAGACTAGTGCCTAGTACTGTTTGCTCATGATTGGCTGATCACAGTATTCTCTTGTCTGGTCTTCTTGATTAAGCAAATATTAATCAAAACTGGAATGAGTTGACGGTTGTTCCTTTCGAAGCGCGGCATCTACGCACGATGTAGTGACGTCAGAGTTGCATTGCGTAGTCATGTGTTCAACGTAGTGTTATGCAGATCATGTGACTTGCTTGTAATGGTAAACAGTTGGCAACACATGTAAACAAGAAAATCTTTTTTTTTTTTTCGTCCCCGCGATGGCCAACCACTGTTACCGTTGGCTTCTCACTGTTGCCGTTAACACTGTTAATGGGGCTGGTTTATACTGGCTCTTCTATTTACGTTTACATATAATTATCCATTGTCTTTTCTCAGTAAATTATGAGATCGTGCTCTTGATGGTGAAGTACGCGAAGGTGGGATATAATATTGACAACTTCATCATACAGTCAAATTCTGACGTTATAGATTTGATAAGTCCTTTCTCGAGTCCACAAACATTTATTATATCGATTCCATACAAGAACAGTTTACACATGGTCATCATGAAGAATTATAAATAATAAGTTGCAGTTCATACTTCAAATATTATTCCTTTACAAATCAGTCCTTTGTCTCCTAGCTTGAAAACATAGTAGTCAGAACCGCATAACTGTATGCACGCGTGGTTGGAAAATCCAATACACCGACAGTGAGATTATGCGTCTGGCATTAGAATAACTAAGGCGGACTATATATTCACGTTGACAAGGTTTAGTCAATTACTAACCTGTACCTTCATCTTTCTTCGTTATCACATTGGACTGACCCATGTCCATTATTTAATGTACTATAATTGTGCGGCAATATAAGCCCGGCAATAAAACATTCCAAGGACACGTCTTATCGGTTCGACGGTCGTCTAGAAAAGGGTCTCGTCTCTTGGTCACCGTGCGTGACAACTAACGCTGAAACGTCACAGCGTTCACTAGACCAATAATACTTTTACATTACATTACACGTTGTAACCCCTAAAATCAGATGCTGTTAACCTCTAGCAGACCATGCCAATAAATCTGCCGTAACAATTCCCTGTCCACTGGGGGAAAAAAAAAAATCTATTAGATAGATTTTTTTTTTTTTTTTTTTTTTTCAAAAACCTATCTGAATGAATACCAAAAAAAAAAATTAACAATATCGAAAAATTTAACCAACAATGCGGCATATGGACTACGATGTTCTGTCTAGAACAGTGTCGTGGTCATGTCGACTCAGTAACAGTCATCTAATATATTAATAATCATATTATACATAAGTGTTATACATAAATGACTAATGTTGATATCTATTAAATAATTAAATTAAAATATGTCGCAATGAACTGTCATGTCAGACTAATTTAACGAGTTAAAATTTAATTAATTAATTATATTGAGTGTGTAATCAAAATAAAGTTATTGCAAATCTAATGTGAGAGAACTGAAGGGATATGTTAAGTAGAAAAAATAAATAAATGAAAAATAAAGTAGCGAAAGACAGTAATGTATAAATTTAACTTAATTATGTGTGTTGGAAATTAAATAAGTGTAGTATTAAGTTGTTAAAACCTATCTAACTAATTTAAACAATAATATAGTATGTAATGTATCAACCTAATTAATAAACATAATAGTTACATACAATAACATTATCTAAGAATCATGTGAGATCTTATTTTTTTTCTTCTTTCAAAATTTTTTTTCATCTTCAAATTTCATTTCATTTTTTTCATATTTATCTCACCTTTTTATTTTATTTTCCATTATTTTAACGTAATTAACTAAAATTAATGAAAGTTGGATATGATGATCCATACGTAGGCTTGATCATTGTGAATTCCGATTAACAAACAAATATTTAAATGTTTCAGTTCATGAGAATCGAAGCTATTGACAATTGTTCATGTCGCATACTGAGTTACTTTGATAGTGTTTTCTATTATTTTCACTTGATGCAAGGAAATGTGTCCAATAGTTTTGTCATAAATGAAATTCACACAAAGTTCTGGTGTAAATACGACCATAGTGTCATTTGATTTAGTTCATTTCGTTTTCGCAATCGTCTGTACAAGTTATTTAGTTGAATTGTAAGCAAAGGTTTATCTCCATGTTAAGAATTTCGCGATAGGATTCATTCTTCTGTGACACGTAATTTCGGTTGACGTATTAGAAAAGTGTCAGTGTTGATTGCTATACATCCAAAGGATTTCTAGATAGTGCGTCTGCGACGATATTGTCTGTCCCATAGATGTACTCAATCGTAAAGTTGAATGGTTGAAGGAGAATAGAGTATCTGGTGAGCTTTGGACTTTTATGATTCGCCCGTCGTAGTGATGCTACGGCCCTTTGATCAGTTTGTACTACGAAAGGGGCTCCCAGTAGAAATTTCTCAAGTTTGGTTATCGCCCACACGACGGCTAAAAGTTCGCGGTCAACGGTAGAGTATTTCACTTCTGGTGGTTTCAGTTTTCGTGACACGTACAAGTTTGGATGGAGGATGTCGTCATGGTATTGGAGCAAACATGCGCCAATTCCGTAGTTACTCGCATCTGTGCGGAGAATAAACTTTTTGGAAGCATCAACAAGTCTCAAAATAGGTGGGTTTGAAAAGATATTAATAATATTAAGGTATACATTATTACACTCATTAGTCCATGTCACCTTCACTGGCATGTCCTTCCTCAGTAATGAGGACAATACAGCCGTGATGGATGACAGGTTAGGTACGAATCTACTGTAATATTGGACTAGACCTAACAAGCTTCTAACCTGTTTCTTCGTTTGAGGAACGGAAATGTTTAAAATTTTTGAAACTGTACTGGGTAGTGTTCGGATATATCCTGCTCCAATAATGTGACCCAAAAAAGTTATTTCGTGAAACGCTACTTGTAATTTTGTGGGTTTAGCAGTTAAATTGTTATTTCTTAATGTATCCAAAACGTATTCGAGACCCAAAACATGTTCCTCAAAAGATGAACTAAATAAGCATATGTCATCTATGTATGTAATAATGTCTGGTCTACCTGAAAAAATGTGTCGCATCATGCGAACAAAGGTAGCTGGAGCGTTAACAAGCCCAAAAGGCATCACATTCCACTGGTATAGACCTAGCGGAGTTGAAAACGCTGTGTAGTATTTAGCTTTTTCGGTTAGTGGTATCTGCCAATAACCTTTAGTTAAGTCTATCTTAGTGAATATAGTTGCTGTCGATAGACGTGGCAGTAAGTCATCGAGAAGTGGATGTGGTTCGCTATCAACTATCGTTTGTGCATTTAATTTTCTATAGTCGACGCATAGTCTAATGTTATTGTCCTTCTTTCGGACAATAACTAATGGAGAAGAAAATGGGGAATTACTAGTTTCGATAATTCCTAAAGATAACATCTGTTCAAGTTCCTTAGTAGTTTTAGTAAGAAAGTGTAGAGGAACAGAATATGGATGTACCCGAATTGGAGTATCATCATTAAGAGTGATGTCATGATTAATGACTGATGTGCGACCTGGAATGTCGGTTAACACATCTTGATAGGATTGTAGAAGTTCAGCTATCTGTTGATGCTGTTGCGGTGTAACTGACGAGGAGATGGTTACATCCCGCCAAGATTCACTAGGCTGTACTACAGGTACAGGTAATGCTAACTGTACCTCAGGAAAAGATGATTCTTCTTCCTGGATAACAGACAAATTAGAATAGTGACATCTAGGTACGAAAGTGTCATCTAGTTCATGAAAAATAGCTTGTAGATGTTCAGGTCGAGTATGAAATTGCTTGAGCATATTTATGTGAAATATTTTGTGATGTCCCTTAATGTCCAGGACATAATCAACATCAGAAATCTTATTGATAACCTGGTAAGGACCGTTCCACGAGATTAGTAGTTTATTATTGTTATGTGGCAATAACACATAAGCTTGATCTCCTGGAAATAATTGACGTAATCGTCTATTACTGTTTTGGAAAGTTCTAGCTTTCTCTTTCGCAGCCTCAGATGAAGCTGTTGCCATTTTACAGGCATCAATAATGTTATTCCGGAGATTAATTACATACTCATAGGATGACTGGGTATCCTGAGTCATCTCGGAGTCAATCAATAAGTCTTTTATTAGTCCCATAGGACCTCTTGGTGGAGCGCCAAAGACTAGTTGAAATGGAGAGAAGCCAGTTTGTTCATGTGGCACCTCTCGATAAGCGAATAACACAGCTGGTAGAACTCTGTCCCAGTCGTGTGGATGGTTAACTGTAACTTTATGTAACATTTGTTTGAGTGTGCGGTTAAGTCTTTCTACAGCACCATTACTCATTGGGTGATAAATGCTGCTGAGATTTCTATCTATTTGCCAAGTCTTCATTACCTCTGTCATAGTCTCAGATATAAATTGAGAACCATGATCTGACAAAAGTTTTCTAGGAAAACCTACTCTAGAAAAGATAAGGTGTAGTGCATCAGCTACATCTGTGGTGTTGGTTGTTTTTAATGGGATGGCTTCTGGCCATCGTGTGCATAAATCGATGCAAGTGAGAATAAATCTATGTCCTCTGGCTGATGGTAAAAGTGGGCCAATGATATCAATGGCCATTTTGTCGAAAGGTCTCACAGATATGTCACAAGCCTGAATAGGCGCCGTGTGAAAGGCTCCCCGTGCTTTCACTTCTTGGCATATCGTACAGGAGCGTACGTACTGTGAAATATCTCGTGATACTCCCGGCCAAAAAAAAGACGATAATACTCGCGAACGTGTACGAGTATAACCCATGTGACCTGCACACTTAGAATCATGTGCGTGTTGAAGTATGTACCGTCTAAAAGCAAAAGGTACCATGACTTGTTGTCTTATCTGAGTTTTATCCATAAAACATCTTAATAAAATGTCATTTTTAATGCTAAACCAATGACTATTATTTTTGTTCATAGCAAGATTGTCAGCTTTGTTGACCAGTGAAAAAAATTTTGTTAGTGACCTGTCTTCCCTCTGTTTTGCAGCAAAGGATACTCGGTCAATAGCAGAATGAATCTCGATACTTTCATGATCGTCTGTTTCCTTGTTTTCAGTGTCCATAGTCTCTAATTTTTTTGTATGTGCTCTGGTTATTGCTGCATTTCCGATGCATAGATTATTTTTTTCCCATTCAATAATCTCTTCTGGTGTGCAATCTTTACTCCCGTGTATGCATCCCACCATAAGGTCGGCAATTGGGTTTCTTAACATGCATGCTTTAACGTTGCCTGTGAAAAAGGGTGTTTCAAGATAGATAATAGCAGTTGGATAACATTCTATGGTTCCACCAAAGGTCATACACCTGACATGTTCTCCAGTTGCACAATTCGGATGAACAAGTGTCTGACGGATTCCGATCGTGGTCGATCCCGAATCTCTTAAGACTGAGACGATGGATCCATTAACTTTTCCTCTGTTGAAGATCAGCGAGCCTGTTCCATCATTGACTGCTAGACTGACTTCTGGTAGAATGTGTCCGCAGTTCAGAACTGTCTCTTTTGCTTTCTGAAATATAAGATTACATGTTGGGCAACTATTTGCCACGTTATAATTCATTGCAAAACAAGTAGATGAAGACTGTATTTTGTTATCAGTAGGTGAACTCTCAACACCAGGGGTTGTAGCAGTAGTAACGGCTGCCCCTGTATTATGGTTATAATTTGTCGATCTATGAGAATGAGAACGATGACGAGAATAATTAGATGAATTATCCCGTTGTCCTCTATTGTAACTGTTATCTCGATGTCTCGAGTTATAATTATCGCTATTGTTCCACTTGTTACCATTATTATAATTATATGAACGATTATAACTTGAGTTACGTGGATTACTGTTGTATCTTGACTGAGGTGAATAATTTCTGGTTTGTTGTCTTCCTCTATTAAAGTTATTGTTAAAGTTATTCTGTCCCTTATGAAAATTAATGTCATAGTTTCCTTTGAACCTACCTCTGTCCACACTGTGTGTTCTAGGTTTGTTATGATTATGATATGCCATATTGGAGGCTACAGGAAGTGGTTCTCTTGTCAACGAGCCAGAAATATTAGCATTCGGATGAGCTGTGCAGTAATTTAAAGAAATTTTTTCTAACTCATCAATAGATTCTGGTTTTCTTTCTTGCAGATAAGCAAAGAATGGTGGGCTGACAGAAGATAATACTTTATCCCTCAATAACAAATCGACTAACTTGTCGTAAGATTTGTTGACACCTGCCAGTTCAGCCCATCTGTTAAAAGTATTGCGTATGTTAGCAATAAAACCTGTGAAATCTTTATTGTTATCTGGCAACAAACTTTTAAAACGTAATCTACATGACTCTTCGTTCAAGTGGAAACGGCGTAATAACAACGTCTTAATGGCCTCATAGTCTGTGGATAATGTTGGATCTATATTTTGTGCTGCACTTGCAGGTTCGCCATCCAGAAATTCCTTAAGTTTAAGTGCCCATGCAGTTTTGTCAAGGTTATTGACTTTACATATATCCTCAAAGCGCGCCAGCCACGATGAAAGGTCATCCATGTGTAACTTGAATGGTGGTAGTTTAAAGTAATAATTGCCCTTAAGTCGGGTGGATGAAGATCCAGATTGAGCATTATCATTTTGGCTTGATGCAGCACTCTGCGAATTAAGTTTTGCTGTTTCCAATTTAAGCCGTTGCAGTTCCATTTCTTGCTGCAGTATGATTTCTTGTCGTTTCAATTTATTCTCTTCTTCAATCCGTAGGATTTCATCTCTTGCCACCTTTCTTTCTTCTTCTTGTCTTAATTCAGCTTTCTTTTCAGCCTCCTTTCTTTCAAGTTCTTCCATCTCTGCCTTATATCTTGACAGTTGTTGTTCAGCAAATTCAAGGAGTGCCTCTCCCTTTTTATTACAATCTTTTCCAATTTTAATGAAATGGTCCAAGGTAAGCATTCTTGGAGTTTAATTATTTAAGTATTTAATTACTTATGTCTTGTAATCGACAATGTAATCTATGTCGATAATAATATTACTGTATTGCTATGTATAAGTTCCACAAACTATAATATTTTGTAGAAATATTATATATATACTCACTGAATATCTATCATAAATAGTTATGATAGTTAATTATATAAGCTGCTGAAATTATATCAAGCGCTTAATATTAATAATTATGTGTATTATCCCCAAATAATTAGTCTTAATTGTCACTAAGTTCACAATATAGTACTGAGAAAGTGTACTAAGTTATATTAGATATGTATTAATATGTTATAAAGTTTTAATAATTAATCATTATAATTTATGCCTTAATCATGAGGCATAAAGTGCATTGCCCATTTCTAGGACCACTACTGCAAATATGTGCAAAGTCCCTAATTCCTCATCAAAGCTTATAAAAATTTCATCATATTCATCTACACTATAATTAATGAAGAAATTATAGCATTAATATTAAATTAATAAAATATGTAATGAATACAAACAATACAAATGGGTTAACCAAGGATTACAGAACAGGAGCACAATACAAAAGTGACATTTTCACAAAAATAAATGCTATTATAAGACCAAGTGTACTAACCGGAAATGTAGAAGGGTGAAGGTTAACTGAGGAAACGAACATATTTTGTACTATGAAAGATGACGTCACAGGACTCATTTGACGTTAATACAATACATTTAATTAAAATAAAAGATAGCTAGATCAGAATAACAAGATAGCTTACGAACATAGGACTGCAAATGAATAAAATCCAAGAACCAAATACACATGAAAACAACAGTTAAAACATGACTATACACCTAACATGCAAAGTGAATTAATGCAAGACCGAACCCGAACGATCACCGATAACGATAATTCGACGCTTTCTTCGCGAGGTGCTATTAATTCACAGCCTTAGGAACATTCAAAATGAATATCGGCATCCTGAGAGCCATTTTTATTCATTATGAACCGCCGCCCATCCATACCCGCAAATAACGGACAACATCAACGGACAAAAAGAAACAGATAGAACATCGATAAACAATTAATAGAGAGGACATGCCTGCAAAATGGTATGGACTCGTTAGTGTGTTAATGAATGACAATCGTCCTAGGTCTAAACTTATCTTTTGAAGGCTCCGGCGATGGCAAATTCGTCAACGGACTAGACTAGTGCCTAGTACTGTTTGCTCATGATTGGCTGATCACAGTATTCTCTTGTCTGGTCTTCTTGATTAAGCAAATATTAATCAAAACTGGAATGAGTTGACGGTTGTTCCTTTCGAAGCGCGGCATCTACGCACGATGTAGTGACGTCAGAGTTGCATTGCGTAGTCATGTGTTCAACGTAGTGTTATGCAGATCATGTGACTTGCTTGTAATGGTAAACAGTTGGCAACACATGTAAACAAGAAAATCTTTTTTTTTTTTCGTCCCCGCGATGGCCAACCACTGTTACCGTTGGCTTCTCACTGTTGCCGTTAACACTGTTAATGGGGCTGGTTTATACTGGCTCTTCTATTTACGTTTACATATAATTATCCATTGTCTTTTCTCAGTAAATTATGAGATCGTGCTCTTGATGGTGAAGTACGCGAAGGTGGGATATAATATTGACAACTTCATCATACAGTCAAATTCTGACGTTATAGATTTGATAAGTCCTTTCTCGAGTCCACAAACATTTATTATATCGATTCCATACAAGAACAGTTTACACATGGTCATCATGAAGAATTATAAATAATAAGTTGCAGTTCATACTTCAAATATTATTCCTTTACAAATCAGTCCTTTGTCTCCTAGCTTGAAAACATAGTAGTCAGAACCGCATAACTGTATGCACGCGTGGTTGGAAAATCCAATACACCGACAGTGAGATTATGCGTCTGGCATTAGAATAACTAAGGCGGACTATATATTCACGTTGACAAGGTTTAGTCAATTACTAACCTGTACCTTCATCTTTCTTCGTTATCACATTGGACTGACCCATGTCCATTATTTAATGTACTATAATTGTGCGGCAATATAAGCCCGGCAATAAAACATTCCAAGGACACGTCTTATCGGTTCGACGGTCGTCTAGAAAAGGGTCTCGTCTCTTGGTCACCGTGCGTGACAACTAACGCTGAAACGTCACAGCGTTCACTAGACCAATAATACTTTTACATTACATTACACGTTGTAACCCCTAAAATCAGATGCTGTTAACCTCTAGCAGACCATGCCAATAAATCTGCCGTAACAGTCTAACATGTACCAGTTTTATTGCAGTACTAGTTTATCTAACTGCATCAGTCACTTGTAGATTATATAATGATCAGCCAACCAATATTTCTGTCTGCTCCTACCATTATAATCACTGTTAACACCACTCTTCCTCATCTGTTATATTCCATACTTCTTGATAAATGTGAATGCACAGTAATTCGGTAATGTAAGATATAACAAAACAAAACAAAAAAACAGAAATATAAGCACTCACGTTATGACTCTAAGTCACTGTTACAGGACAAGATACATGAAGATGATATAAACATATGAATAACACATAATTTACAAATGTATCAATAAAAAGAAGTAGTAATAAGATAATAATGAAAAACCACAGAATGCTAGATGACAGTACAAATTGTTCCAACAGTTTTGCATATATTTCAAAAGTGGTCACTTTCCCTTGCCAGAGTCTGTACAATCTACATGTTATATTTGTTGAGTTATATTCTCTTTCTGTTGTATTTTCCAATACAGTAATCTTCTTTCAGCAAAGATGGACAACTGAAGTCCTCGTCTATCTAATCATTGTCCACAACCATCATTTTCTTTTCTGTTCCTTGTGGAGCATGGAGCCACCACTGTAGCTGGGTCTCCTTACAGGAAGCCTGTACCAAACATTCACATGCTCCTACTGCAGTGGTTTCTATAGCAATTTGTTGGACATGATGAGGTTGTCAGCCTCAAGTACAACCTCATATTAGTTGCCTTGTATGACATGATGAGGTGGTCAGCCTCAAGTACAACCTCACATTAGTTGCCTTGTATGACATGATGAGGTTGTCAGCCTCAAGTACAACCTCATATTAGTTGCCTTGTATGACATGATGAGGTGGTCAGCCTCAAGTACAACCTCAAATTAGTTGCCTTGTATGACATGATGAGGTGGTCAGCCTCAAGTACAACCTTACATTAGTTGCCTTGTATGACATGATGAGGTTGTCAGCCTCAAGTACAACCTCACATTAGTTGCCTTGTATGACATGATGAGTTGGTCAGCCTCAAGTACAACCTCACATTAGTTGCC
The DNA here is from genome assembly GCA_024509875.1 of Oreohelix idahoensis. Classification (NCBI taxonomy): domain Eukaryota; kingdom Metazoa; phylum Mollusca; class Gastropoda; order Stylommatophora; family Oreohelicidae; genus Oreohelix; species Oreohelix idahoensis. The sequence continues at coordinate 179,668 of JAMPIV010015952.1, forward strand.
TTGTATGACATGAAGAGGTTGTCAGTCTTGAGTACAACCTCATATTAGTTGCCTTGTATGACATGAAGAGGTTGTCAGCCTCAAGTACAACCTCATATTAGTTGCCTTGTATGACATGATGAGGTTGACAGCCTCAAGTACAACCTCACATTAGTTGCCTTGTATGACATGATGAGGTTGACAGCCTCAAGTACAACCTCACAATAGTAGCCTTGTATGACATGCCTGAGGTTGTCAGCCTCATATTAGTTGCCTTGTATGACATGCCTGAGGTTGTCAGTAGTCTTATCCTGTCTGTGTCTGACTAGAAACCTGCAGGAACTACATGTCCACAATAATATCACACATTTCCTTAATCACAATTTCTTTCTTTTTTTTGTTAAATCTTGATTTTCTAGCATTACAAATTTTTGTTGTCTTTTTTTTTTCCTTTCTTTCTTTTGTGTGTGTGAGTGTGTGTGTGGTGTGTGTGCATGTGTGTGTAACTTCATAAAGTTTACAAATTCTAAAACTAATGACTGCAAGTATCTATATTAGGACAACCCTACTCGGCTGATTTGATCTGGCTCCAGAATTCATTTGTGGAGTAGACAAACAGCTTGCCAGTTGCTGCCATAGCTATAAGGAGGTCCTGTTCCAGACGAATGACTCCCTTGCGTGGTGTCTGAAAACCAAAACTGAAACACAAGCAAGTAATCAATTTATTCTAAGTCCAGCAAATTTCCTTTTCCTTGCCATATTTGTATACATCTGTCCTGGTGTAATGTTTGTATTTTTTTACTCAGAAACAGTGAAGCACTCATTACACAATGATTGTAAAGTACATTTAAAAACATTTGTAATCAGAATTGTTAATTAACCTGTATACCATAAGAAATACAAGATTAGAGTGGACTTGACAAATAAGCAAATACTAACACCTATATGTATTATACACAATTATAGTTACCATATACTTATAGTTGAAAATACCATGGACAGTTAATAAGATTAATGAGGATGTCCTGAAAGAGGCCAGTACAAAAAGCAAGCTTACTCCTTATGTTAGAAAGAAGCAATCTACTTTCTTTGGGCATGTTATGAAAATATGAAAACTGAAATAATAATAATAATAGCCCCTTCAGTCATAACTGACAATGGGAATGCGCCCATGAGGGGACAGCCCTCAGCCGCTTATTTTCCTGGTGTTCCTTTCGACGTTTTCTTCTCTCTTCTGCTTGTTGTGTGAGCTTCTTTTCACCCAATCTGAGGTGGCGCCGCAGATGGCATCGCGACTTGGTGCGATCAGCCGCTTCATCCTTCCAAGTTTCTGGATTTATGTCCAGTGCCCTCATGTCTCTCTTACACACATCTTTGAATCTCAGATGCGGTCGCCCAACTGATCTTTTGCCATCTGCCAGTTGCTCATAGATATCTTTCGGGATGCGACCATCTTCCATGTGGCAGACATGGCCAAGCCAGTGTAGTCTGCGCTGTCTGAGCAGTGTATACATGCTTTGAAGGCCAGCACGTGACAACACCTCGACATTTGTCACTTTTTCTTTCCATGAAATGCCAAGGATGTGGCGTAGACACCATAGATGGAAGGTATTGAGCCTTCTTTCTTGCTTAGCATAAGTTGTCCATGTCTCGCTGCCATACAGAAGTGTGCTGGTGAAGCAGGTGTTTTTATACTGCAGCTTTGGTCTTCATTGTGAGTTTGGAGTTTTCCCAAACATCCGATGTGAGGTGGGCAATGGTAGCTGCAGCTTTGCCAATGTGGCTGTCAATTTCTGTGTCCAGAGAAAGTTTGTCGTTGATGGTAGACCCCAGGTATGTGAAGTGGTGCACCAATGCCAATTCATAATTATTGATAGTGATAACTGGTGCAGCATCCACATCCTGACTCAGCACATTTGTTTTCTTTAGACTTATTGTGAGGCCAAAGTCCTTGCATGCTTGGGTGAAGCGATTCATCAAGCTCTGAAGCTCCTGTTGGCTTTGAGTAACAACTGCAGCGTCATCAGCGAATAACAAGTCTCTTATAGTGACCCTTCTGATTTTTGTTTTTGCCTTCAGCCTTGCGAGACTGACCACTGCATGTGTCAAAGGGCTGTGATGTGCTTCCAGCATATTAGACTGTTCCCTTCATATCTTCATGGAATGACTTTATCATTTCCAGCAATTTAGCAGGGCAGCCTATTTTCAGGAGGATTTTGAAGAGTCCATCCCTTCTAACCAGGTCAAATGCATTTGCAAGGTCTATAAAGGCGATATATAAAGGCCTTTTCTGCTATCTTGATTTTTCCTGAAGCTGGCAGAGAGAAAAGATCAAGTTTTATGATAACATCTGCATTATCTTCTCAGAAAATGTTCTCTCTTTAGTATGTGTGTGCATGCATGTGATTGATTTTATATATGTGTGTGTGTGTGTGTGTGTGTGTGTGTGCATGCATGCATGTGTGTTTCACACTTATGTACTTTTCTTACACTATAACTTTTGTTGTTTTATTTTCCCATCAAGTTATAATGAGCTCATGATGTTTATTTTGATGGGACACTTTGCTGTAATATTGATTCACTGATGCACACATTTTTCTCCAAAGCCTTTTCCCCTTTACTTTGCAAGGCAGTCATTTAGGTGAGGAAAAAAATTGTTGTTTATTGGGATCACCTATTTAGCAATTGATTTTTTGCACTACTAAATATCAGCTAGATACTTTGAAGGCCAGAAAATGCACAGCCCAACCTGGCCACATATACTGTGGACTGTGGTTAAACTGAAGTTGGTGAGACCATCCAAAGTACTGCTACTAATTAGAATTTCTGATTAACAGAAGATTTGCTTTTATGTTATCAGGAGAGACAGAATGAGAAATGATGACAGAAAAATTGTAGGAACTACGTCCTACATCAAATACAAGAAAGAGACAGGAAATTAAGCGTATGGCCATCTCATGAGAAAGTAATTTGATCGATGAACTACAAAAGTAGAAGGTCTTGTTTTAGGGTACAGGGATGAAGGCAGATGGATAGACAAGATTACCAAAATCCTACAACATGGACTTACAGCAGTCATTACAACACACTTGGTTCAAGAACGAAAACTTCAGCTCCCCACTATCTACATAGCAACAGTAGACTGATAAGTCAAAGTAAAGGAAGAAAGAAGTTTGCTTCAAGCTGGACACTGTAAAATTACAATAGGTGGACACTGTAAAGTTACAATAGGTGGACACTGTAAAGTTACAATAGGTGGACACTGTAAAGTTACAATAGGTGGGCACTGTAAAGTTACAATGAGTGGACACTGTAAAGTTACAATAGGTGGACAAAGTAAAGTTACAACAAGTGGACACTGTAAAGTTACAATGAGTGGACATTGTAAAGTTACAATAGGTGGACACTGTAAAGTTACAATAGCTGGACACTGTAAAGTTACAAAAGGTGGACACTGTAAAGTTACAATAGGTTGACACTGTAAAGTTACAATGAGTGGACACTGTAAAGTTACAATGAGTGGACACTGTAAAGTTACAATGAGTGGACACTGTAAAGTTACAATGACTGGACACTGTAAAGTTACAATGAGTGGACACTGTAAAGTTACAATGAGTGGACACTGTAAAGTTATGATGAGTGAACACTGTAAAGTTACAATAGGTGGCCACTGTAAAGTTACAATAGGTGGATACCATAAAGTTACAATAGGTGGACACTGTAAAGTTACAATAGGTGGACACTGCAAAGTTACAATGAGTGGAAACTGTAAAGTTACAATGAGTAGACACTGTAAAGTTACAATAGGTGGACACTGTTATGTTACAATGAGTGGACACTGTAAAGGTACAATGATTGGACACTGTAAAGTTACAATGAGTGGACACTGTAAAGTTACAATGAGTGGACACTATAAAGTTACAATGAGTGGACACTGTAAAGTTACAATGAGTGGACAATGTAAAGTTACAATAGGTGGACACTGTAAAGTTACAATAGGTGGGCACTGTAAAGTTACAATGAGTGGACACTGTAAAGTTACAATAGGTGGACACTGTAAAGTTACAATAGCTGGACACTGTAAAGTTACAATGAGTGGACACTGTAAAGTTACAATAGGTGGACACTGTAAAGTTACAATGAGTGGACACTGTAAAGTTACTATAGGTGGACACTGTAAAGTTACAATAGGTGGACACTGTAAAGTTACAATGAGTGGACACTGTAAAGTTACAATAGGTGGGCACTGTAAAGTTACAATGAGTGGACACTGTAAAGTTACAATAGGTGGGCACTGTAAAGTTACAATGGGTGGACACTGTAAAGTTACAATGAGTGGACACTGTAAAGTTACTATAGGTGGACACTGTAAAGTTACAATAGGTGGGCACTGTAAAGTTACAATAAGTGGACACTGTAAAGTTACAATGAGTGGACACTGTAAAGTTACAATAGGTGGGCACTGTAAAGTTACAATGGGTGGACACTGTAAAGTTACAATAGGTGGACACTGTAAAGTTGCAATGAGTGGACACTGTAAAGTTACAATAGGTGGACACTGTAAAGTTACAATACGCCTAAAGGTGAACACTGTAAAGTTACAATAAGCCTAAAGCTGGACACTGTACAGTTACAATAAGCCTAAAGGTGAACACCGTAAAGTTACAATAAGCCTAAAGGTGGACACTGTAAAGTTACAATAAGCCTAAAGGTAAACACTGTACAGTTAGAACAAGCCTAAAGGTGGACACTGTAAAGTTACAATACTGTACAGTTAGAATAAGCCTAAAGGTGGACACTGTAAAGTTACAATAAGACTAAAGGTGGACACTGTACAGTTAGAACAAGCCTAAAGGTGGACACTGTAGAGTTAGAATAAGCCTAAAGGTGGACACTGTACAGTTAGAATAGGCCTAAAGGTGGACACTGTAAAGTTACAATAAGCCTAAAGGCAGACAATGTTAAGTTACAATAAGCCTAAAGCTGGACACTGTAAAGTTACAATAAGCCTAAAGTTGGACACTGTACAGTTGCAATAAGCCTAAAGGTGGACACTGTACAGTTAGAATAAGCCTAAAGATGGACACTGTAAAGTTACAATAAGCCTAAAGGTGGACACTGTAAAGTTACAATAAGCCTAAAGGTAAACACTGTAAAGTTACAATAAGCCTAAATGTAAACACTGTAAAGCTACAATAAGCCTAAAGGTGGACACTTTAAAGTTAAAATAAGCCTAAAGGTGGTCGCTGTACAGTTAGAATAAGCCTAAAGGTGGACACTGTAAAGTTACAATAAGCCTAATGGTGGACACTGTACAGTTAGAACAAGCCTAAACGTGGACACTGTAGAGTTAGAATAAGCCTAAATGTGGACACTGTAAAGTTACAATAAGACTGAAGATGGACACTGTACAGTTAGAATAAGCCTAAAGGTGGACACTGTAAAGTTACAATAAGACTAAAGGTGGACACTGTACAGTTAGAACAAGCCTAAAGGTGGACACTGTAAAGTTACAATAAGTCTAAAGGTGGACACTGTACAGTTAGAACAAGCCTAAAAGAGGACACTGTAGAGTTAGAATAAGCCTAAAGGTGGACACTGTACAGTTACAATACTGTACAGTTAGAAAAAGTAAAGGTGAACACTGTAAAGTTACAATAAGCTTAAAGGCAGACATTGTATTGTTACAATAATCTTAAAGGTGGACACTGTACAGTTACAATACTGCATAGTTAGAATAAGCCTAAAGTTGGACACTGTAAAGTTACAATAAGCATAAAGGTGGACACTGTAAAGTTACAATAGGCCTAAAGATGGACACTGTAAAGTTACAATAAGCCTACAGGTGAACACTGTAAAGTTACAATAAGCCTAAAGGTGAACACTGTAAAGTTACAATATGCCTAAAGGTGGACACTGTAAAGTTACAATAAGCCTAAAGGTAAACACTGTAAAGTTACAATAAGCCTAAAGCTGGACACTGTACAGTTAGTACAAGCCTAAAGGTGGACACTGTAGAGTTAGAATAAGCCTAAAGGTGGACACTGTACAGTTAGAATAAGCCTAAAGGTGGACACTATAAAGTTACAATAAGCCTAAAGGCAGGCACTGTAAAGTTACAATAAGGCTAAAGGTGGACACTGTACAGTTAGAACAAGCCTAAATGTGGACACTGTAGAGTTAGTATAAGCCTAAATGTGGACACTGTACAGTTACAATACTGTACAGTTAGAACAAGCCTAAAGATGGACACTGTACAGCTAGAATAAGCCTAAAAGTGGACACTGTACAGTTAGAATAAGCCTAAAGGTGGATACTGTAAAGTTACAATGCTGTACAGTTAGAGTAAGCCTAAAGGTGGACACTGTACAGTTAGAATAAGCCTAAAGGTGGACACTGTAAAGTTACTATAAGCCTAAAGGCAGACACTGTAAAGTTACAATAAGCTTAGACAGCGCAGACTTCGCTGGCTTGGCCATGTTCGCCGCATGGAAGATGGTCGCATCCCAAAAGATATCTTCTACGGACAATTAGCAGATGGCAAGAGAACAGTTGGGCGACCACAGCTGAGGTTCAAAGATGTGTGCAAGAGAGATATGAGGGCACTGGACATGGATCCAGCAACATGGGAGGATGAAGCTGCCGATCACACTAAGTGGCGATGCTATTTACGGCACCACCTCAGATTGGGCGAAGAGAGGCTCACACAAGAAGCAGAGGTGAGGAGAAAACGTCGAAAGGAGCACCAGGAAAATAAGCAGTTGAGGGCTGTCACCTCAGGGGCGCATTCCCATAGTCAGTTATGACTGAAGGGGCTATTATATTATATTATACTATTATAAAGGTGGACACTGTACGGTTAGAACAAGCCTAAAGGAGGACACTGTACAGTTAGAATAAGCTTAAAGGTGAACACTGTAAAGTTACAATAAGCCTAAAGGTGAACACTGTAAAGTTACAATAAGCCTAAAGGTGGACACTGTAAAGTTACAATAAGCCTAAAGGCAGACATTGTACAGTTAGAATAAGCCTAAAGGTGGACACTGTACAGTTAGAATAAGCCTAAAGGTGGACATTGTACAGTTAGAATAAGCTTAAATGTGGACACTGTACAGTTACAATACTGTATAGTTAGAATAAGCCTAAAGGTGGAAACTGTAAAGTTACAATAAGCCTAAAGGTGGACATTGTAAAGTTACAATAAGCCTGAAGGTGGACACTGTAAAGTTTTAATAAGCCTAAAGGTGAACACTGTAAAGGTACAATAAGCCTAAAGGTGAACACTGTAAAGTTACAATAAGCCTAAAGGTGAACACTGTAAAGTTACAATAAGCCTAAAGGTGGACACTGTACAGTTACAATAAGCCTAAAGAGGGACACTGTAAAGTTACTATAAGCCTAAAGGTGGACACTGTAAAGTTACAATAAGCCTAAAGGTGAACATTGTACAGTTACAATAAGCATAAAGGTGAACACTATACAGTTACAATAAGCATAGAGGTGAACATTGTAAAGTTACAATACGCCTAAAGGTGAACAATGTACAGTTACAATAAGCATAAAGGTGGACACTGTAAAGTTAGAATAAGCCTAAAGGTGAACACTGTAAAGTATAAGTAAGCCTAAAGGTGGACACTGTAAAGTTACAATAAGCCTAAAGGTGGACACTGTAAAGTCACAATAAGACTAAAGGTGAACACTGAACAGTTACAATAAGCATTACAGGTGTACACTATACAGTTACATTTAGCATAAAGGTGGACACTGTAAAGTTACAAGAAGCCTAAAGGTGGACACTGTAAAGTTACAATAAGCCTAAAGGTGAACACTGTAAAGTTACAATAAGCCTAAAGGTGAACACTGTACAGTTAGAATAAGCATAAAGGTGGAAACTGTACAGTTTAGAATAAGAAATAAAATAATTATTAAAACACTTCATATCAATTGGTTTCATTTCCACTCTTCAAAAGCAATGTAACGAAGCATAATGTTTTCCTATTTTTTTCCTTTCCAGTACCATGCCATCTGGCATACATGATCATGTCTCCCCACATCTTCCTGTCCTGTAGTCAGATAAGATTAGCTTCCAACACAAAAATGAAGGTTGGCTGCAATAGAACTCCAAAAGTCTTCTGTCTCTTGTCTCAATGGTAAACTCTTACAGTGTCGTCAGTGCTACTTATCAATTCTGTCTGTGCCATGATGTTAAATTGTCCAGCATCTTCTGTCTTTGTCACTCTCTAAATTCTGTTCCTTTAATCTGTCCATTTGTCAAAACATATTCCAGCTTTAACTTACCTGACTGACATGTTCAAACATGGTGGATTGATTCCTTCTAATAATAGGCTACCAGTTGTCAAGCTTCTCTTGGGCACTACCTTCTGTCATGACAACCTTATTATTCTGTTTTAGCTGTCCATGGTACTTTTAATATTCTTCTGTACAAACCACATATCTGTGGCCTCCAGGGATTTTCTTGCTTGCTTACTGCTTGTACATGACTTACTTCTACATGACAGGGCTGGCTCTATGCAACAATGAAAAACTGTCTTTTTTCTAACTACCGCTGACAAAGATTTGTTGCATAAAATATGTTTCATTTTGTGATACACAGCTTTTGCTTGGCTATTTGACTCTTCACCTCTGAGATGCATCCTCCATCTGATGTTAATAACAGGCCTAGGTATATGTATCTGTTGTGGACTTAAGAGCTTCTAGGGACTTTCTAGTTTATTGCTTGTCCATGACAATAAGAACTGTTTCAGGTTAAGCAAGTCAAGTTCAAAGGACTGTACTGTATTGTCTGCCTTTTTTGTTGCTGTTTTCATCATTCATCACCTTTACACATCATTCTTTCTGAAACTCCTTATATTTTTTTAAAAATTCTATCCACTATAAATATTTATTTTTACTCTTATTACTTTAAAAAAATATATTACTTTATGAGAAATAGTCATAAATAAATGAAGCTGACTCACTAGCCTGTTTAGTGTCAACATTAAGCACTTTTCAGTACATCACCTCTCTCCCAGTGAAGTTTATCTTATGTGCTCTTCAGTGGTGGTTTCTATAGCAACTTGTTTGGTTTAGTTTGATTGTGAGGACAATTTGACTGCACAAGGACAACCCTATCGGTGCTGCACTATCCTCCCTAAGATCAGACAAGGAGGATTGTAGCACCAGCAAGGATCCCAATGTGCTTATACAAGAATCACACATTCTATCAATATTTTTGTGGTGGGTAGGTTTCCTCATTTTTCAATTTTGCCACGACAGTAGCCATATAGCCTACTCTTTACAATTTCCAACGGCCAAGGGATTTTTAACGTGTGCAACTTGCACACTGGACCTCCTATTTTTTTGCCCTTATCTGAGTAGGTTAGGCTTCCGATCTCACTACCCAGGAGATCAGGGGGGAGTAGGACATCATTAGGAACCCCTGGTTCTGAAAAAAAAAATGTCATCAATCATATTCCCCGTACTTGGAGCGAACCCGGTACCTTTAGAATTAGAGGCAGTCGCTATACCTCTTAGCCACTCTGACAACCTACAGCAACTTATAGTACATGATAAGGTTGCTAGCTCCATTCACAATCTCACCTTAGACATCTCTTACAACATGGCTGGTCAGAGCTTCATGTATAATTCAGACCATGTCTGTAATGATAACAAACGGACAGTGTAACTGAGCTGCTGTAAACTGTCATGCTGCTTGGTCACATCTGATCACATCACTTACTTGTAATTGTCTTCCAAGTTTTTCTTGCAAGTCACTTCAAGTGTCTTAAAGATTTCAGGTGAGAACAGGTATAAACCACAGTTTATGGTGGTACTGACAAATGTTTCTGGCTTCTCTACATAATGCAGTATCTGCAAGACGACAGAAAAATCTCATGGATATCATGACACTGGTCAAGACACTGGTGGTTAAATTATGGAGTAGCAATGAATTTCTCTATCAGAACTTTAAGGAAGATAAGGAACATGTGTTTCACGCTGATTTGAACAAGTTATCACAGTCAGACATGATCCTGTAACAACGCCTAACCACTAAACATTTCCACCTGTCTTCTTACAAGGGTTGCCACAAGCAATAATATAGAATATTATATAGAACATAAAAACAGCTTTTGTAGTGATTGTTTCTGTTGAAATTTATTTTATACCATGAGGATGCCAGGCCCATGCACAAAGTAACCACTTAACAACATAACAGAGAGGAACAGTGATCTTCGTTCATTCTGTGCCTCCCCTGAGACACCCAAGAAGCACTCAGTCTGGGTGTTTACTTGCAGGATACTGAGATAAATGGCAGCAGGACATACATGGAAGAGAAGGTCTGATGGATTAGTTTTAACTTCAAAGAAAAATAAATGACCTAGTGATGAAACAGGTCACCAACTTTTCCAAAAATGAATATTTATCAGCCAGTACAAGAAAATTTACAGAAAAAATATTGTTTGTAGCTATAAAACAGGATACAAGAGCAGATGGAAAAGTTGAAATCTGTGAGAAAGATATGTTCTGACAACATAAGGTAATGAAAAATGCTAATTATAATTAATCTTACGTTAGGACTCAAAAGGCACTGTAATTCAAATTCTTTGTTGTCAATATTGAGAAAGGGAAGACATACGATGGTGAACTATTTTTATCTATCTAAATTATTTAAAGTTACTACAGACATAAACAAATTACATTTTTTTTAAAACTGTGGCAACAGAAATGAACCACATGTTAGACCAGTAGCAGTGAGTGATAATTTTCCTGGATAAATACAGGTAACTGACAATTTATGGAAGGATAAATATAGGTAACTGATAATTTATGGAAGGATAAATACAGGTTACTGATAATTTATGGAAGGATAAATACAGGTAACTGACAATTTATGGAAGGATAAATACGGGTAATTGATAATTTATGGAAGATAAATACGGGTAATTGACAATTCATGGAAAAATACAGTTAACTGACAATTTATGGAAGATAAATACAGGTAACTGACAATTTATGGAAGGATAAATACGGGTAATTGATAATTTATGGAAGATAAATACAGGTAACTGACAATTCATGGAAAAATACAGTTAACTGACAATTTATGGAAGATAAATACAGGTAACTGACAATTTATGGAAGATAACTACAGGTAACGTACAATTTATAGAAGGATAAATATGGGTTACTGACAACTTATGGAAGGATAAAGACGGGTAACTGACATTTTATGGAAGATAAATACAGGTAACTGATAATTTATGGAAGGATAAATACAGGTTACTGATTGTGGCGCCGGCTATTGCACGCCACACGCTAGAAAATATATAGGATTTTGGTGCTGATGAGCGCTGCACGATAGTAATTTGTCGATATGTGTATTGCGCACATGACGTGAGCAGTGTGGAGGAAAGATGGACAGAGCGTGTGTTGACCCTGAATGGGCGACTTGTGTATGTGTATTCTACCCAATGGTAGAAATATGGGAAATGTTAAAATAGAAGTGTCTTGAAACATATTATTAAATACAACTAAAGGTAGGAATAGGAATGAGGTAATGTTTATATGGACCTACGGATTATAGGAGTTGCTGAATCTACCTAATTATGCATGCTGTGTAATGATGTATTGTCTACGTGAATAATAAATGGAATGTTACTAAAATATCCAGCTGTTATATTGATCGTTGTGTGGAATCTTCGAGTCATAGAAAGTATCGTTAATGAACTATTGTGGCTGTCCTGAATCTTGTGGACATATGCTATATAAACCTAGACACAGTGTGAAAACGAGCACAAACAATCAACTGAAGAATATAAACTTTTAACGCCACAGATATGGGAGGCTCGTTCCGTTGGAGAGGAATTAATTGTTTGGAATTTGTACAATGCTTTACTGTGGAAAGTACGCAAGATATCAAGCACACGAATTTGTGGAATCAATAGGAATTGCAATTTTTCGTACGAGGTCATGCCAAGACCTTGGACTGTTAGGAAGATATTAATACCAAACAACATATATTCTATTAAAGTCGCTGAATAGACATTTGACTGCCTACGAAGAGATATGAAATTTCGACACAATATACTGCGGTCACAGGTTACTATGAAGAATATTGTCACCTCGAGGCCATTTCACGTTGAATCGGTGTAGTGAACCATTACATCAAGGTCACCTGAACGGACTTGTACATCCTAAAATAAACTTACCAGTGGACATTTATTATACCAATAATATGAATAGTGAGAAGCATGACGGTATCCAGAACCAATCTTTTGGGTCTTTCAAGTCTGACAAGTCTTTCAACCCTGATGTCCGAGAAATCATTTCGTTTGTCTGCAATGGTCAGGAAGGATGATTTAATCTTTTACGTACGTCACCAAACAGATTTGCTGACCACTTGGATTTCCTAAGTAGGAAAAGGGAACGTCTTGTACAGGACACTTATACGCGTTGTGCAACCCAGACTTTACATTCTTTTCTTGACCCGTGTTTATTGCATAGATTCAAGGCCACTTTGCGAGGTTGATGCTTTTTGTTTACAACGAGGATTGGCGGTCGTGGATTTTAATCATATAAGCGAATATATGTTTGTAGGGTCATGGTCTCCGGTCCTAAAAATGTCAGGCACATCTTATTTTTGTGTATCTTTTATGTTTTATGTTTTCTTGTGGGCGACACTCAATTATATCTTTGGATGAATTTAGTTGTCGTCGTTCTATAGATTTTGATTGTATTGATCTCTTTCAGGGATTCAGCATTTAGTGCTGTCGTATTTCCGCTCTGACTGAGATTAATATTTTCTTATTTGTTTAGCTGTGCTGTCGAGTAACATATTGTCGTGGAATTCTTATTTAGTTCAGTATGATTATGTTCGTACCTGTAGTTCTTCTCTGACTTTCTTTTTAATATGTACAGCAGTTCTATGTGATTGTATCTCGTCCTGTACTGTTCATTGACGGTGGAAACAACTGTTTTATTATATGGTAAGATTTTATGACTTTTTACACTGTTGTCTTTTTCCTGATTTGTTTCCAGCGTTGTCAGTTAATCTTTTGTCTAATGTGATAGTATGGCATGCTTTTAAATAGGTAGTAAAGGCGATAGTTAGTACTGGATTATAGTATATTGTTAATTGCTGATATGTTAATATATACGATGATTACGGATACACTGTGAGATTAGTTGATAAGTATCATATACTTCAGAGACAAGTATATCACACATAACGAAGAAGTACTATATATACAGTTGGTTTTGAAAAGGTTTGAATTACCTTACGACTAAGTATAGTCATTGGGCAACAAGTGGGAGAGATATACATTTTGAATCTATAGCCCATTACTCTTTAATTTCAGTATGGCTGACTTTGTGAAGGTTAAGGCGGGATTTATACAGAATGGGAAGGACTTGAATTTCTCGGGTGATGATCTTATAGCCTATGTAAATAAAGAAATAGCGGAATACAAAGAAGAGAAAGAAAGAGAAGAAAAAAGACAAGAGAAAGAAAGAGAAGAGAAGAAAAAAGAGAAGAAAGAGAGAAAGAAGAGAGGGAACATGAGAGAAGGGAAAGAATTCGTTTAGCAGAAATTGCTGCAGAACAAGCGAAATTTGAAAGCGAAAAAACTTTTGAGTTAGAAAAATTGCGTTTACAATCTTCTTCTTCTAGAGAATCGTCTGGTACAGGATCGTCTAAGATCATTAATTTAAAATTACCAAATTTTTCTTCATTGCATGACGATATAGGATTCTTTCTTTTGAGATTTGAATCAAGAGTTACGGCTTTAAATTTACCTAAGGCCTCATGGCCTGAACATTTTGTCGGGTTACTTACTGGTGAAAGTTTACAAACTTTTTTTAACATTGCCGATGACAAAAGAAACGACTATGAATCCATAAAATCAGTATTTCTTCGTAAATATTGTTTAGACGAGGAAGGATATCGTTTAAAATTTAAATCGATGGGTCCTATGGAAGGTAAGGATGTCGAAGACTTTGTGTCTTCAGTGAAGATGTGTCTAAACAGATGGATTGAACTATCTAATATTACTAAATCTTTCGAAGGTCTTTATGATCTCTTCTTAAGAGACAAAATTTTATCTTCGGTAAATACTGAAATTTTCTCATTCCTTCAAGAAAGGAAGCCCACAAATATAGGAGAAATGGAAAAATTGGCTCAACAATTTTCGGTCGCACACCCAAACTTGCCTTTAGGTAAGACGAAGGTCCTAGAAACTTTGCCAGCTTGTGCGGTCACTCATGATAGATCACGCACTCGCAGCATGGACCGACGGTATAGGGAGGACTATCAAAATTCCTATAGAGGTAGATATAATTTCCCTCATAATCATTCGCCCTCACGGGGTATAGAGAGACGAAACTTTAACCATAATAATAAAAAGTCATGGCAAAGAAATAATCAATACTCCAATAATAATTACACTCACAAACATCATTTTTCGGGACCCTCACGTAATGATTACAATAACAGTAATTACAATAACAAACATCATGTCTCACCACCATCTCGTGATGATTCTTCTCGCACGGACAAAAAGAGTTACTATCGGTCTGACTGTCCAGTGGATCGGAGAGGAACACATTTTTCTAGGAGTCAAAGTAGAGGAAGATCACAAGCTCACGCTTGTCAGCTTGACGTTGGTAATGATAATATTTCCAATAATGAGAATAATACTCATGCCAATGCATGTAGTTTTGATCTGGAAAATAGTGGTAATTGCAGGGAATGTATGACTCTATTTCAACCTGGATCTACTCCACGTCTGAGATGTGGACATGCTCTGCCAGTTTTGTCTTTAAATGATGGGGTTGGCTCACTCGTGATCCATAGAGGTTTTGTTTTTGACACACCTGTTTCTATTTTACGTGACACCGGATGCACCACCATTGGCCTAAGGAAGGCACTAATTCCTTCTTCTTGCTTTACGGGAACCTCTATAAAGTGCGTAACTTTCGGTGGAACTGTTGAATCTTATCCGCTGGCAGATGTGGTAATAGATACTCCGTTCTTTTCGGGAAAAGTAAGAGTGTGTGCTCTCGATCGACCTTGTTGTGATTTACTTATCGGTAACATAAAGGGGGTTAAAGAGTGTTCTGAACAGGATATTATTGATTGGGAGAGAAATCATCCCTCCTTTGCTAACGCGATCACAACCAGAGCACAACAAGCTGCAGAGACAATTGAATTAAATTCTTCTATACACACTCAACACATTACAACTTGTCATTACATTGACAAAAATATATTTATAGCAAAACAACAAATGGATCCTTCTTTGTCACATTTATTCCCATTAGCTATTGCTCGAACTATTAAACATTCTAAAAATTCAAGACATTGGTTTCAAATGCAGGATAATATTATGATACGATGTTTTGATAATTACTCTTTCATTCTCAAACAAGTTATAGTACCTACGTCATTTCGCGCACTAGTCTTGTCAAATGCGCATGACGTACCATTTGCTGGACATATGGAAATTTCCCGTACGGCTTATAGATTACTAAAACACTTTTATTGGCCTGGGGTAAATAAAGACATTTCAACTTATTGTAAATCTTGCGCTGAATGTCGAAGTGTTGCACGTAAGGGTGCACATCAATCAGCACCTTTACAGGTCACGGATATTGCTGTACGCCCTTTTTTTAAATTGGCTATTGATATCATAGGACCACTGTCTGTAAGGTCTACCAGAGGTTTTCAATACATATTAACATGTACTGACCTGTGTACGAGATGGCCAGAAGCCATTCCTTTAAAAAATATTACCACAGTGTCGGTAACAGATGCGTTGCTGTCTATATTTTCACGCATCGGGTTTCCGGAAGAAATCCTTTCTGATCATGGATCTCAGTTCGTGTCAGGTATGATGTCAGATGTTTTCAACACACTTCGTATCCGTCACTCTCTTAGTGCTATATTTCACCCTAGCTCTAACGGGGTCGTGGAACGTTGGAATGGGACATTAAAACAATTGTTGGGGAAGGTGACTACATCATTTCCTCAAGAATGGGATCGTTTTATTCCTGCTGTACTGTTTGCATACAGAGAGGTTCCTAATCATACTGGTTTTTCGCCTTTTCAGTTAGTATTTGGTGCGAACCCAAGAGGTCCAATGTCTCTCTTACATGATTTGTTGATGGAATCTGATGTGAATAATAATAAGAAGAAGAAATCCACTTATCAATACGTTACAGATTTACGCCAACATCTTGTGGATGCATGTCAGGTGGCGACTGAAGCATCTGAGATGGCAAAATATAAGACCAGATCTCGCATTAACAGAGATAGACGACAAACGTCTTTCTCAATCAATGACGATGTTTTTGTTCTCCTGCCACTCAAAGTAGATCACTTGTTAGTAACATGGCAAGGTCCGTTTAAAGTGGTTGCAAAGAGAACGGACGTGGACTACGTCATCAATATGCGGGGTAAAGAAAAAACATTCCATGTTAACATGCTCCTACCATACATCACTCGTCCTCCTCAGTTACAATTCATTTGTGATGTTATCATGAACCAACCTACCCATCATGCATCTATCGCGTTGGTGGATGAGGTGCAAACCAATTTCGCTGATGTACCTTCCACGTTTCCGGTAGCACCTATTAAGTCTTCGGAAACATGGAATGATGTTATAATTTGTACTGATTTACCTGCAGATCATGGGGATCAAATTCGTTCTATGTTGGTATCCTTTCAGGATGTTTTGTCTGATCTTCCGGGACGTACTAACATTATCACACACGAAATCAAATTGTCAGATTACGCCCCGATTTCATTACGACCATACGCCGTTCCTCTGCATGTTAGAGATCAGGTGGAAAGTGAAGTAGATGGTATGTTAAAACTGGGTATTATTTCACCGTCTGATTCACCTTTCTGTTTTCCTATGGTGGCAGTACGAAAGAAAGACAAGTCAATTCGTATTTGTATTGACTTTCGTCGCCTTAACAGGGTGACCATATCCGATTCTGAACCAATGCCTTTGCTGGAGGATTTGTTGCCACGCCTATCATCCGCCACTTTCTTCAGCAAGTTTGACCTATCTAAAGGTTACTGGCAGATTCCTCTGGCTGATGTATCAAAACCTTTGACTGCTTTTGCCACTTCTCGTGGATTGTTTCATTACAATGTCATGTGTTTTGGTTTACGGAATGCTCCAGCGACATTTGTACGCATGATGCGTCGCGTTTTAGGTAATCGCACCGATCTCATTTCGTATATGGACGATATTTGCATTTTTCATGATACTTGGGAACAACATATCGCTGGGATACAGTCGTTGCTCCAAACTCTCAGAGTACATAACCTCACAGCTCGACCTTCCAAAGTCGAAATTGGGTTTACTGAGATTTCATTTCTGGGTCATAAGATTGGCCGACATACAATACAACTTGATGAGTCTACACTAAAAAGGGTACTGGATCTTGCCATACCAACTACTAAGAAACAAGTTCGTAGTTTGCTGGGACTCATAAACTTTTACCACAGGTTTATACCACGATTTTCCCTTTTAACTTCTGTTCTATCTGCTCTGACAAAAAAGGGTATGCCTGACAAAATAATATGGAATAAAGAGTGTGACCATGCCTTACAGAACATCAAAACACAGTTTTCAAAAAGTCCAATACTAAGACTACCAGACTTACGACGACCTTTTCTCGTGGTTACAGACGCATCTCTGAAAGGAATCGGGGGATGTTTAGTGCAGACCTTTGATGGCGAGTGCCACCCGATATTCTACCTCAGCAGAAAACTTTCAGAGACAGAATCCAGATATCCAATTATGGAAAGGGAACTTTTGTCATTGGTATGGACATTACATAAACTACAGAAGTTCTTGGTGGGTACACATTTTAAATTATACACTGATCAAAAAGCTCTCACATATTTACAGACTTTTAAATCGACTAATGCACGTCTCACCCGATGGGCGCTACAAATGCAAGGGTATGATTTTGACGTTTTACCAATAGCAGGAAAGGACAATGTCCTAGCTGACACCCTCTCTAGAGTTATGTAATAACTCGAATACGGAAGTGGACAATAATTACTTATTTATTCATATTGTTATTACTGACATTATTTTTTTTCCTTTAAAATCTAGATAGATATCATTTAATCTCGCTTCACATTATAATTGCCTGACTGAAAACTAAGTTTTCAGTTGTTCGAGGGGGGGTAATGTGGCGCCGGCTATTGCACGCCACACGCTAGAAAATATATAGGATTTTGGTGCTGATGAGCGCTGCACGATAGTAATTTGTCGATATGTGTATTGCGCACATGACGTGAGCAGTGTGGAGGAAAGATGGACAGAGCGTGTGTTGACCATGAATGGGCGACTTGTGTATGTGTATTCTACCCAATGGTAGAAATATGGGAAATGTTAAAATAGAAGTGTCTTGAAACATATTAATGTTTATTAAATACAACTAAAGGTAGGAATAGGAATGAGGTAATGTTTATATGGACCTACGGATTATAGGAGTTGCTGAATCTACCTAATTATGCATGCTGTGTAATGATGTATTGTCTACGTGAATAATAAATGGAATGTTACTAAAATATCCAGCTGTTATATTGATCGTTGTGTGGAATCTTCGAGTCATAGAAAGTATCGTTAATGAACTATTGTGGCTGTCCTGAATCTTGTGGACCTATGCTATATAAACCTAGACACAGTGTGAAAACGAGCACAAACAATGAACTGAAGAATATAAACTTTTAACGCCACACTGATAATTTATGGAAGATAAATACAGTTAACTGACAATTTATGGAAGGATAAATACAGGTAACTACAATTTATGGAAGGATAAATACGGGTAATTGATAACACTGGCTAACAAAAAAAAATTTTTTTTTTCTTTCTCTAACATTTCTATGTTTTTCTGGTCAATTTTAATGCGCTGTTTTTAAATCTGCAAACCGTTTTTCTCTATCAGGTCAGGATCTCTAGAAATACGCAATTGAAGTTTTTTAACAACACATACAGTATTACAACATCATTTGTACAAGAAGTATAACAGTTATGTAGGCTTGAATTTCTTTGCAGTCGACTTTCGTCGGTGAATGGCATGTGGTACATCGCGATGAAGCATCCAACAATAATCGGCAAGCATGGTCACACTCCACTGTCCTTGATAACGTGACTCCATTACGGCGATATCTTGATGGAATCGTTCTCCATGTTCATCGCTGACTTTGCCAAGGTTGTCAGGGAAAAAGTCAAGATGCGAATCGAGCAAATGGATTTTGAGGGACATGTTACAGCCTATAATTCTGTATGCATCTATGCACTGCTTAACAATATGCACATAGTCGACAGATTTGTGATTTCCCAGACAGTTATCGACGATCGATTTGAATGCCATCCATGCGCGAAGTTCACTACCATGTAACAAGTTCTCGAATTGTTTGTCTGCAATAACTTTCCTAATCTGAGGTCCTACAAAGATACCTTCCTTTATCTTTGCATCGCTAATTTGCGGAAACTTTTCTCGAAGATAAGTGAAAGCTTTGCTCGTTTTATCTAACGCTTTTACGAAATTCTTCATGAGCCCCAACTTTATATGTAACGGTGGTAAAATGAAGGTGTCTTTGTTAACTAATGGCTCGTGTATTACATTTTTATGCCCGAGCTGCATACGATCCCTGATAGGCCACACCTTTCTTGCATAATGTTCCTGTCTGTTGCGGCTGTCCCATTCACATAGGAAGCAACAAAATTTAGTATACCCAGTCTGCATGCCCGTGAGAATTGCAATGACCTTTAGGTCTCCACAAATCCGCCATTGGTAGTCATTGTACTTTATTTTTGCCAAAAGTATAGCCATATAGTCATAAGTTTCTTTCATATGAACAGAGTAGGTGACTGGAATTGATGAAAATAAATTTCCATTATGCCATAACACGGCTTTTAGACTAGTCTTGGAAGAGTCGATGAAAAGTCGCCATTCGTTGACTATGTGCTCATGACCGAGGTGCACCATTAGACCTTTTACATCTTTGCAATAGCAAATGTCATCATCCATCTCAAAGTATTGAACAAGTTCTCTGTGTCTATGACGAAATTTAGATATCGGAGTATTGGGCGCTAAAAGATTCCATTCTTTGAGTCGCGAACCGAGTAATTCCGCTTGTCCTTTGGTGAGAGCGAGATCACGTATTAGATCTGAAAGTTCTGAATGGTTAATTAAGTGAACACCATCATTCACCGGTATATAATCCGAGTCAGAATTAGTTTCTAAAGCAGGTAAACTATCTCTTTCTGATGGTTCATTCACGTCCAACGGATATTGTTCTGGTGGAACTGGGATCGGACACGTGATTGGATCATGAGGCACTGGTTTCGAAACCGATTCAATATTTGGATAAACCACAGACTTTCTAGTTTTAAAAAGTGAAACCATAGATATTTGTCAAGCAGAAGTAACAATCAGTAGCGTGATTTGTCGGTTCACGCCATATTACTGGCACTCCAAAAGGTATCGACTTATGCTTCGGCGATTTTCGTAACCAACCTGCCAATGTATTTGCACAAGTCGAACAAACTACATTTGGCTTCCAAGATTTTTTTGCATCATCAACTTTCGAATCGAAATAAAGTTCATATGCTTTCTTTAGCAATGGTGTAATGTTTTTCTGGTGAACACGATCGGTAAAATATCCGCACACGTAACAGAACAGATCAGCCGAATTTCTACAACTTCTAGAAGCCATATTTCACTCAGAATTATTTCAAATTACAGTAACTATTTGAAATATAACGTAACATATGTCATGCATCTTTTAGCAGTATAAAAAGTAGAATTATTTTGCATTTTATTAATTTTTAAAAAGTTATACAGTAAAAATGAAACGGAGCAAATAACGGTTTCCCAAAAATATATTTATTCACAAATATCTTAAGAACCCGACGTGATAGAGATAAACGGATTTCAAATTTGAAATCAGCGCAAGAAACTGACCTAAGAACACTTATTCTTATATAAGAAAGAAAAATGTTGTTTGTCAGTGTAATTTATGAAATATAAATACAGGTAACTGACAATTCATGGAAAAATACAGTTAACTGACAATTTATGGAAGATAAATACAGGTAACTGACAATTTATGGAAGATAACTACAGGTAACGGACAATTGATAGAAGGATAAATATGGGTTACTGACAATTTATGGAAGGATAAATACAGTTAACTGACAACTTATGGAAGGATAAATACGAGTAACTGACATTTTATGGAAGATAAATACAGGTAACTGATAATTTATGGAAGATAAATACAGGTAACTGACAATGAATGGAATATATATACAGGTAACTGCCAATTTATGGATGATAAATACAGTTAACTGACAACTTATGGAAGGATAAATATAGGTAACTGACAATTTATGGAAGGATAAATACAGGTAACTGACAATTTATGGACGATAAATACAGTTAATTGACAATGTGTGGAAGATAAATATAGATAACTGACAATTTATGGAAGGATAAATATAAATAACTGACAATGTATGGTCAACAAATTGAAGGACTTCCTTACCAGAAAAGCTTTTGCGGCTGACATAAAGAAACGATATCAATTTGCCAAAAGTCAGGAAAAGACACTGACTGATGATATAGACCAGAAATTCAACACCATTTCAACAATATATAAGGAAAGCAACAAATCATGCTTGGGATTCCAGGAAAGGAAGAAGCAAGACTGGATAACACCAGAAACATTAAACACAATAATGATGAGAAAGGAAATGAAAAGAAAGAAAACAGAAGCGAAGTTCCCCAGGTTAAAGCAATTATATAGCGGACAGTACAGTCAGTTGGACAAGGAAGTTAAACGCCAAACCTGAGCCAACAAAAGGTATTTCCTAGACGATCTTGCAAGACAGGCAGAAGAGGCAGCACTGAGAAATGAACAAAGCACAGTATACAAAATAACTAAATTCATCAGCGGAAAACAAGGTGCAAACAATATTACATTAGTAAGAGATAAGCAAGGAAATCTCATCACGACAGCAGAGGGACAGGAAACAAGATGGGCAGAGCATTTCAGAGAAACTCTGAACAAGGAACCACCAGAGACACAATTGAATGTTCCTGAGGCTGAAAACGATCTAGATGTTAATACAGACTCCACGAAAAGAAGAAATCATCACAGCAATCAAAGGGTTAAAGAATGGAAAAGCTCCTGGCCATGATAACTTAAATGCAGAGCTATTTAAGACAGACCCTGAGCTAGCAGCAGAACTATTAGAACCACTATTTGCACAAGTCTGGAAAACAGGGACAACACCAACAGAGTGGAACAAAGGAATAATTGTCAAATTGCCCAAGAAGGGAGATCCTGCAGACTGCAATAATTGGAGAGGAATCACTCTTCTCTCAGTTCCCAGCAAAATACTAGGCAGGATAATTATACAGAGAATTTCAAAAGCAGTAGACCACAAACTGAGGAAAGAACAAGCAGGATTTAGAAAGAACAGAAGATGTTTTAGATCATATATTTACCCTCAGGAACATTATAGAGCAGTGATCAGAATGGCAAAGACAGCTGTACATTAATTTCGTTGATTTTGAAAAGGCTTTTGACAGTATACATAGGGACAGTTTATGGAAAATACTGAAGGCTTATTGAATTCCAAGCTGCATAGTGTCAATCATAAAAAGCCTCTATGCCAACTTTACGTGTAGCGTTGGGCAGAGCAACCTAACCTTTGAGGTGAAGACAGGAGTACGAAAGGGATGCCCCTTATCAACCACTCTATTTTTAACAGTCATAGACTGGGTGATGCGCCAGACAAGAGGGCAGTCCAAGAGGAATAAGATAGACTACACTGGAAGATCTGGAATATGCAGATGACATTGCACTACTAGCACATTCACATCAACACATCCAGAAAAAAACGGATAGACTTAATAAGTATAGCCAGCAGGTGGGCTTGAACATCAATCTACAGAAGTCAGAGGTCATGACGCTCAATGTGAGCAACCCTGAGCCCATATCAGTAAGGAATCAGCAACTGGTACAGACAGACACCTTCACATACCTAGGATGCATAGTAACACCAGACGGCGGAGCAAGCAAAGACATCAACAACAGAATGAACAAAGCAAGAACAGCCTTTTTTAGTCTAAACAACATCTGGAAGTCCTCTCAATACAGCACAAGCACAAAATTAAAATTATATCAGAGCTATGTGCTTTCTGTGCTTCTCTATGGTGCGGAATGCAGGAGAGTTAAGAGAAGGAAATGTCGAAATTGTCCTCTTTTCACACATCATGCCTAAGAAAGATTCGCCAAATCTTTTAGCCGAATACCATCACCAACCAAGATCTGCTTACTCGGAGCAAGCAAGAGGACATGCACACCATCATAGCTGGCAGACGCTGGAGTTGGGTTGGCCATGTCCTCAGAAGAGACCCCGATGCCATCACAAGAACAGCTATGCTATGGACTCCTGAAGGAAAACGAAAGAGAGGCCGACCAAAAACAACTTGGCGGAGGACTGTGGAGGCTGAGATGCAAAGAATGAACCAGAGTTAAGGCACTGTACGAAGGATGGCCACCGACCGAGCAAAGTGGAATCAATTTGTTGTTGCCCTACAAGACGCCACTAGGCGAGATGGCCACTGACTGCTTTGACGGTCGGCAGCTAAGGATCAAGAAGAAGACAATGTATGGAAGGATAAATACAGGTAACTGACAACTTATGGAAGATAAATACAGGCAACTGACAATTTATGGAAATGTTTGCAGACATCAGTAGTGATCAGCAGATACAGTGAAACAGAATTTAATAAGGTTTTCTTATGTGTCACGTAGGGTTTATATTCATTTAATTTCCTACATCTTCTTCCTATTCTTTCACATAAATTCTCTCTTTTATTATCTCTGTATTTTTTTTTTCCTGTGTATTTTTCATCCATTCGTTTTGCGAATATTATTTTCATATAATTCGCAAACTTTACCTGTTTTCCTTTCTCTTAAACTGAGAATCGCGCTAGGACGATATTACGTAGATGTCAGGGCTGCAGGGCGTCAGAAGGCGTGATAAGTCGGTTCGCTGAACACAGGACGTAGCAAATCGTCTACATTCTCACCGAGCGCGCGAGCTTCTTCTCGGCATAAGTCCCGGTGAGGTGTGATACTTTACATCTGCACCGGTCAGTATCCAGACATTTGTCTGGAAAATCCCAAACTGACACGGCGCTCACTTGGGCCATGGTCAGCTGTAGTGTGAAAACTGCCTGCATTGGAGTCAGGCTGTCTGGGATTTGGAACTGACACGCGTACATCGTGGTCAGTAGGTGACAGTTACGACACGCGTTAAGCGGACGTAAATGTTGGGAGTAGGGGAGATAATTTCGCTTGGCGAAGTAAGTTTGGGCCCTTTGTCTGATTTTAAGATATTGGCCAAGTTTGAAACTTTAATTTCATTCTCGCTCATAGACTCACAGTGATAGGTTGCTCGTAAACAGAATAGCTGTTAGCGAAGTATCTCAGTTTGTTTCGGCAATGTGTCGAACTTCTAGACTTCCAGAAATATTTTCAGCATTTTATTCTTAAGTTGTGCGACTACCTGTAATTCTGTGGTTGAGGTAATTAATATGATAGATATATAGATTTTGTGAGTGTTAAAGTGTTAAATCGCTTAATTCATTTTAATCTATTTCTTTAGCGCAGAAGAGAAATAAAGTGGTAGGCTATTATATTTTCTAGGGAAGCATTCAGTGGAAAGCAGAAAAAAATTAAAATTTCTAGCTTATAACGGCAATTGTAGCTAATTATAAAATTTAATTTAACTGCTAATACTCAGTCGAGTGTATTTTTCTAAACTAACGTATAAACTCTAGAATCCAGCCTCATGAATGGTGACGGAATACGCACGTGTTCTTAATTTATGAGGATTGCTGATTTTTAAATATAACTTACGTCACGGGAAGTTTAAATGATAAGCAAAGCTCTCTGCTTGCAAGTTTAAATGTAAGTTTTAACCAGTACAGATTCTGTTTATTATATTATATGTGTTATTTTTCCTCCACACAGTGAAAGTTTTGGGGTGACCCTAACTTTACCAGCACCTAGTAGTAGTTTCCATACTTGTGAAGAAATAGACAGTCCTTATTTTGAACCACGTGGGTTTTCTCAAGTAACACTGATCTGACGGTGCAAGTTAGACAGAAATACTAATATCCCTATAACGGGTTTTCAAAGACTGTAATGATAAATACTGGACCTTGGAGCCAGCACTTAATTTCTTCTAGAAACTCTATATAATTTGCTGCCTGGTGGCGTGAATATTAACAATCATTTCCCGACTAGATTATATCTTGTGGACAAATCTGTGGTGTGACTAAAGTGAATCCTATACTGAGGGAAGGCACCGACCTGACATTCATCATTTCTAGAAACCTACGCTATTGACACTGTGCTCTGCTAACTCCCGCGCCTGGAATAATTGTTAGGTGACTTAATCAGACATTTGAACAAATTTGCACACCCAAGTAGTCGTTCCCGGAGACTCCGAGTTAAATACGTCTTTTGGAACTGGGGACTTCTTGGCAGAAGACTGCATTTTTTTTTGAGTCTGTGTGAAAATCTAAAATCAGTGTGTTCCAAGAGGCAGCGAGCAAAGTCGTGAGTACCTGAATGAGAAGCCATGGCGGAATGAATGAGTGTACGCTGGTCTGAGTGATATTTTCACTATTATATCTTTGACACCCTGTTGCTGTCCTAATTTTTTTTTTTCAATCTGCATAATTTGTTGCTAAGGCTAGAGTTCTTGTGTTTTTGTCTTAGGTTAAATCAGATTTTTTTTCAAACTCTGTGCATATAATTACGAGATAAAACAAAGAAAACTCTTAGACTCAAACCCTATGTATCTGTGACTCGGGCGCCATCATCTGTTCTCTTAACGGGGCCGGGCTAAACCTAGAGTTAACACTATAACGGGGCTATCATCCTTGCAACATTTCCTTGATTTTTTATGACTATGTGTATATGTATTTTCCTTGATGTACTTTCTTTGATGTTGTGAGCCGATTTTTCCTGATAATAAAATCGCTCTTGAACTTAATAATCGTGTTTGGTCAGCTCGTTCTAGATAATATATATATCATTGTTATAGTTTTCCCACGTCTGTGTGTTTACCTGTCGTCACGTGTATGTGCGTGCCTGTGAGTGATAGAAATATACGTAATATGTATATTGGTGTAGTCTGTCTGACGCTGTAACAACTGTTGTAGAAGATAGGTGAGAGAGAGAAGAATTCTTTTCGCTTTCAGAGACAGCCACTATATCAAATCTATCATCTCACGTGTGTGGAAATTCTATTACCTTTCACTAACTCTCACTGAGTCTATCACCTATTCAAACCTATTCAGAAGGGACCAAACCTAGTCTTAATTCTCCTATCGGAAATCTACGACAAATGAGGGCTCGTTTCCGGTCTTTGAACTTAGAATAGGAAGACGAGTACGACAAACGTGGACTCGTCTATCTGGATTTTGAACTTAAGATTCTGTATTCTGATATAGAGTAAGAGTGTGATGTCTTGTGAGTTGTTATATCTTTAAATAATTACCCCCTAGACTAGCGATCTGTTTACGGGCGTGCTGACCACACAAACTAATAAGTTTTTTTTTCCACAGCATCTTTGAATAATATACATTTTGGTTACAGGTTGATTTTGTCGGGATATATGTTAACTGCTGATTGTAATACTAAATGCTGGTAAAGTGGTGAGTGTATAACATTCACTGGGTACTGAGGCAGAACGGCGTTTGAACTAAGTTAAGGAGTGTGTTTCGGACTTTTTGTCCAGATTAATTCCCTCCCTTACCCGATCTGACTTCAGGGGCGAACTTATAGTGGATTTTTAAAAATTAAGGGATTATTTTTCTCTTTAATTTTTGCAATATTCTTTTGCTTTTCCACTGTAGCAACTTATTTTTCAGTTGTAATCTTAACTACCATTTATTTGGCGTAGTCGTGTTTTGCATTGAGTGCTTTATTGCCGATAATAGCAGCGATAGTTAGATTTTATTTTGGAGGAGGTATCCCAGGGTTAAGGATATCATCTTTTGATTTTTGGAATTTTTTTTTCTCGTAAGTGGTAGGAACCAGGTTATTCTTTTTCCTATTTTCTATCTCCACGTGTCTCAGTCACTGACATAATATGGCCGAGAGGGCAAAGCTTAGACAACTTCTCAGGGACGAAGCGAGAGAGGAGGGACTGGAAGGAGAAGAAGCGAAAGCATTTGTCAGAGACGAACTTGAGAGATATGATGCGGAGAGGAAAGCAGCGGAAGCTAAGGAAAAAGCAGCCGCAGATTTACAGCAGAAGAAGATGGATGAGGAAATGGAAATTCGCAGGATGCAGCACGAGAAGGAGAGGGAACAGAGACAGCACGAGTTGGCGCTTAAAACTCTAGAGTTCCAAAGTCGTGGTGCTGCCTCTACCTCCAGCAATGGAGAGTCTTCTCCTCATTCTTCCTTAACTGACCCTGCTAACACTCAATCTCTTCAACTAAATGCTATGTCTTTCACTCTTGAATCTTTTCCTTGTCCAAATGAGAAGATTGACACATGGTTAGAAAAATTTGAGAAAATTGCAACTCTGTACGGGTTAGAGAGGTCGCGTTGGAATATGAAACTTTCCCAGGCCCTAAAAGGTTCTGCTTATGATGTTTATTCTAAGCTGGAAAGTAGCCAACAAGACGACTACGATGTGTTGAAGAAAGCGTTACTGGAGCGCTTTGAAATGAACGCTCGCAAGTTTTTGCAACTGTTTCGCAACAGCCGGAAAGAGAATTCTGAAACTTTTCACCAGTTCTCATCTCGTCTTAAGGGATATCTAACAAAGTGCCTTGAGCTTTCGCAGCTCCCCTCTACCTATGAAGGTCTTGAGGAACTTGTTCTAACTGAACAAATAAAGAACACTTTGTCTGCTGATACCCGGAGATTTCTCGCTGAGCAGGGGGCAGAAAAACTTGAAGACATTTTGGAAAAGTCTGAGCGTTATCACAATGCGCTGGCTGAACTACCGGCCACAAAGCGGAAACCGACAGAGGAGCATTTTCGAAAACATAACCTAGAGCAATCTTCTCAGGCTTCTAACCAAAACAACCACAGAGAAACTGGACCTCAAAACCCCCCTCCTGAAAAATCCAAGTTCTACAAGAACAAGTACCCCAACCACCCCAAACAGTCTGATCAACCCGACCGCCCTACATGGCAGCGTAGCCAGAAAGGACAAGGTGGCAAAGGGAGAACCCCTGAGCACGGGACATATGATCAGACCGAGCACACCGAGCCTAAACGCATCGGATGCTTATTAACAGTCTCGCAAGGCGGAATTATTGACAGTGATTCCCAACCTGTTGGGGATAGACCCTCAACGCGAGGTATTGTTATTTTGAACGGTTCTCAAACTTCTTGCTTATTTGACACGGGGCTTTCTTATGATTGCATTGTTGCCAGAAACCTGGTTAAACCCGGTCAAGAGACAGGAGAGACCGTCAAACTTTGTGGAGTTCGTAAGAGTGATGCACCTACAGCGCTTCCCATCGCATTGGTGGAGATACACTCTGACTTTGTCAGAGGTGTGATCAAAGCGGCTGTTATGGATGATCCCATCTACCCAGTCATACTTGGCGGGAGATACGTGTGTATTGGGAAACCGGAAGAGCCGATTGTGGCAGCAGTAACTACAAGAGGGCAAACCAAGAAGGAACGGGAGCCTGCGCCAAATTTGTTACCTATGGAACTTAAAGAAGCGCAATACAAGGACCCTACTTTGGCACCCTGCTTTAGGAAACTGCCCATGGCTAAGGAACCCAAACAGCACGGGGACATTTTTTCTGAGGATGGCGTACTTTATCGGAGAACGGGCAAGCCTGACCAAGGTTACAACCAGCTCCTAGTACCGAAACAGTACAGAAGCCAAATCCTAGAAATGGGGCACTCTCTTCCCTTTAGCGGACATATGGGACAGAACGCCACAAACCAACGTATAACCACTCATTATTGGTGGCCAGGAGTAAATACTGATATTATCAGATATGTCAAATCCTGTGCCCAGTGCCAACGTGTGCCACCCAAGCAACGGGCACCCCCAGTCCACATGGGTGAAATGCCAATAATGGGAACACCATTCGAACGGGTTGTGATCGACATTTTAGGGCCTTTCGAAAGGACTAAAAGAAGGAACAGGTTCATCCTGACCTTAGTCGATACATGCACTTTATGGGCAGAAGCTATCCCGCTAACATGCGCAGATGCCAAGCATGTCGCAGAAGCCCTCGTGCAGATTTTCACTCGGTTGGGATTCCCTCAGCAAGTGTTGACGGATAATGGATCTCCATACCGAAACCTGTTGATGGATGAGATCGTTAAGATCTTGAGGACCCAACACATCCACACTAAGCCATATACTCCGGCCGGAAATGGGCTCGTGGAACGTGCTAATGGAAACCTCACCATGATGCTAAGTAAGCTGGCACAAGTGAAACCTGAAGATTGGGATCTCTGTATTCCTGCAGCATTATTTGGCTACAGAGAATCTCCTCATACTTCCACAGGATTTCCGCCAGCTACACTCTTATTCGGCAGACCCATTAAGGGCCCGCTTGAAGCCTTACTTCAGTCTCTGACAGACGAGAAGGCTGATGAGACAGTTGTCTCAGCCAGTAAATATGTGTCGGTTTTAAAGGAACGGTTGAAACTAGGGTGGGACCTAGCAACGACTAACTTTAAGCGAGCACGCACAAAGCACGCTAACCGATACAGGAAAGTCGCGGAAGAGAGAGAACTGGAAGCAGGAGAGAAAGTTTTGGTGTTGCTCCCTACCGAGAACAACCAACTGAAGATCGGATGGCAAGGGCCGTTTACCGTCCTGAAAAAGATTTCTAAGGCTAACTACCAGATCTCTATTGAAGGAAAGGAGAAGGTTTTCCATTTAAATCTCTTAAAGAGATACTTGGAAAAACCAGTGCCAACCTCCGACCATCTCCTGACGATCGCCAAAACTGACGAAGATGACGATAGTGGCAGGGATATTCCACCGCTATCACAGGAAATCTTTCAAAAATGTCAGAAGCGGCGACGCTCTTTCAAGCGCGCATATGAGACATTCCAGGGGAAGGAAACTTTGAGGAGTGGACTTGAGTAGGAATTGGACAGAGATGGAGGGGGAAGAGTGTAGGGCAGGGGGGAGACACCCCGAAGCTACGGTTATAGGAAATTAAACTCCATAACGTAGACATGGAGTGCTTCCATATCTTAAAGGGGGGAGGCTCTGTCACGTAGGGTTTATATTCATTTAATTTCCTACATCTTCTTCCTATTCTTTCACATAAATTCTCTCTTTTATTATCTCTGTATGTCTTTTCTTCACTGTATCTGTTTCATCCAGTAGTTTTGCGTATGTTTGTTTCATATAATTCGCAAACTTTACCTGTTTTCCTTTCTCTTAAACTGAGAATCGCGCTAGGACGATATTACGTAGATGTCAGGGCTGCAGGGCGTCAGAAGGCGTGATAAGTCGGTTCGCTGAACACAGGACGTAGCAAATCGTCTACATTCTCACCGAGCGCGCGAGCTTCTTCTCGGCATAAGTCCCGGTGAGGTGTGATACTTTACATCTGCACCGGTCAGTATCCAGACATTTGTCTGGAAAATCCCAAACTGACACGGCGCTCACTTGGGCCATGGTCAGCTGTAGTGTGAAAACTGCCTGCATTGGAGTCAGGCTGTCTGGGATTTGAAACTGACACGCGTACATCGTGGTCAGTAGGTGACAGTTACGACACGCGTTAAGCGGACGTAAATGTTGGGAGTAGGGGAGATAATTTCGCTTGGCGAAATAAGTTTGGGCCCTTTGTCTGATTTTAAGATATTGGCCAAGTTTGAAACTTTAATTTCATTCTCGCTCATAGACTCACAGTAGATAGGTCGCTCGTAAACAGAATAGCTGTTAGCGAAGATCTCAGTTTGTTTCGGCAATTTGTCGAACTTCTAGACTTCCAGAAATATTTTCAGCATTTTTATTCTTAAGTTGTGCGACTACCTGTAATTCTGTGGTTGAGGTAATTAATATGATAGATATATAGATTTTGTGAGTGTTAAAGTGTTAAATCGCTTAATTCATTTTAATCTATTTCTTTAGCGCAGAAGAGAAATAAAGTGGTAGGCTATTATATTTTCTAGGGAAGCATTCAGTGGAAAGCAGAAAAAAATTAAAATTTCTAGCTTATAACGGCAATTGTAGCTATTTATAAATTTAATTTAACTGCTAATACTCAGTCGAGTGTATTTTTCTAAACTAACGTATAAACTCTAGAATCCAGCCTCATGAATGGTGACGGAATACGCACGTGTTCTTAATTTATGAGGATTGCTGATTTTTAAATATAACTTACGTCACGGGAAGTTTAAATGATAAGCAAAGCTCTCTGCTTGCAAGTTTAAATGTAAGTTTTAACCAGTACAGATTCTGTTTATTATATTATATGTGTTATTTTTCCTCCACACAGTGAAAGTTTTGGGGTGACCCTAACTTTACCAGCACCTAGTAGTAGTTTCCATACTTGTGAAGAAATAGACAGTCCTTATTTTGAACCACGTGGGTTTTCTCAAGTAACACTGATCTGACGGTGCAAGTTAGACAGAAATACTAATATCCCTATAACGGGTTTTCAAAGACTGTAATGATAAATACTGGACCTTGGAGCCAGCACTTAATTTCTTCTAGAAACTCTATATAATTTGCTGCCTGGTGGCGTGAATATTAACAATCATTTCCCGACTAGATTATATCTTGTGGACAAATCTGTGGTGTGACTAAAGTGAATCCTATACTGAGGGAAGGCACCGACCTGACATTCATCATTTTTAGAAACCTACGCTATTGACACTGTGCTCTGCTAACTCCCGCGCCTGGAATAATTGTTAGGTGACTTAATCAGACATTTGAACAAATTTGCATACCCAAGTAGTCGTTCCCGGAGACTCCAAGTTAAATACGTCTTTTGGAACTGGGGACTTCTTGGCAGAAGACTGCATTTTTTTGAGTCTGTGTGAAAATCTAAAATCAATGTGTTCCAAGAGGCAGCGAGCAAAGTCGTGAGTACCTGAATGAGAAGCCATGGCGGAATGAATGAGTGTACGCTGGTTTGAGTGATATTTTCACTATTATATCTTTGACACCCTGTTGCTGTCCTAATTTTTTTTTTCAATCTGCATAATTTGTTGCTAAGGCTAGAGTTCTTGTGTTTTGTCTTAGGTTAAATCAGATTTTTTTCAAACTCTGTGCATATAATTACGAGTTAAAACAAAGAAAACTCTTAGACTCAAACCCTATGTATCTGTGACTCGGGCGCCATCATCTGTTCTCTTAACGGGGCCGGGCTAAACCTAGAGTTAACACTATAACGGGGCTATCATCCTTGCAACATTTCCTTGATTTTTTATGACTATGTGTATATGTATTTTCCTTGATGTACTTTCTTTGATGTTGTGAGCCGATTTTTCCTGATAATAAAATCGCTCTTGAACTTAATAATCGTGTTTGGTCAGCTCGTTCTAGATAATATATATATCATTGTTATAGTTTTCCCACGTCTGTGTGTTTACCTGTCGTCACGTGTATGTGCGTGCCTGTGAGTGATAGAAATATACGTAATATGTATATTGGTGTAGTCTGTCTGACGCTGTAACAACTGTTGTAGAAGATAGGTGAGAGAGAGAAGAATTCTTTTCGCTTTCAGAGACAGCCACTATATCAAATCTATCATCTCACGTGTGTGGAAATTCTATTACCTTTCACTAACTCTCACTGAGTCTATCACCTATTCAAACCTATTCAGAAGGGACCAAACCTAGTCTTAATTCTCCTATCGGAAATCTACGACAAATGAGGGCTCGTTTCCGGTCTTTGAACTTAGAATAGGAAGACGAGTACGACAAACGTGGACTCGTCTATCTGGATTTTGAACTTAAGATTCTGTATTCTGATATAGAGTAAGAGTGTGATGTCTTGTGAGTTGTTATATCTTTAAATAATTACCCCCTAGACTAGCGATCTGTTTACGGGCGTGCTGACCACACAAACTAATAAGTTTTTTTTTCCACAGCATCTTTGAATAATATACATTTTGGTTACAGGTTGATTTTGTCGGGATATATGTTAACTGCTGATTGTAATACTAAATGCTGGTAAAGTGGTGAGTGTATAACATTCACTGGGTACTGAGGCAGAACGGCGTTTGAACTAAGTTAAGGAGTGTGTTTCGGACTTTTTGTCCAGATTAATTCCCTCCCTTACCCGATCTGACTTCAGGGGCGAACTTATAGTGGATTTTTAAAAATTAAGGGATTATTTTTCTCTTTAATTTTTGCAATATTCTTTTGCTTTTCCACTGTAGCAACTTATTTTTCAGTTGTAATCTTAACTACCATTTATTTGGCGTAGTCGTGTTTTGCATTGAGTGCTTTATTGCCGATAATAGCAGCGATAGTTAGATTTTATTTTGGAGGAGGTATCCCAGGGTTAAGGATATCATCTTTTGATTTTTGGAATTTTTTTTTCTCGTAAGTGGTAGGAACCAGGTTATTCTTTTTCCTATTTTCTATCTCCACGTGTCTCAGTCACTGACATAATATGGCCGAGAGGGCAAAGCTTAGACAACTTCTCAGGGACGAAGCGAGAGAGGAGGGACTGGAAGGAGAAGAAGCGAAAGCTTTTGTCAGAGACGAACTTGAGAGATATGATGCGGGGAGGAAAGCAGCGGAAGCTAAGGAAAAAGCAGCCGCAGATTTACAGCAGAAGAAGATGGATGAGGAAATGGAAATTCGCAGGATGCAGCACGAGAAGGAGAGGGAACAGAGACAGCACGAGTTGGCGCTTAAAACTCTTGAGTTCCAAAGTCGTGGTGCTGCCTCTACCTCCAGCAATGGAGAGTCTTCTCCTCATTCTTCCTTAACTGACCCTGCTAACACTCAATCTCTTCAACTAAATGCTATGTCTTTCACTCTTGAATCTTTTCCTTGTCCAAATGAGAAGATTGACACATGGTTAGAAAAATTTGAGAAAATTGCAACTCTGTACGGGTTAGAGAGGTCGCGTTGGAATATGAAACTTTCCCAGGCCCTAAAAGGTTCTGCTTATGATGTTTATTCTAAGCTGGAAAGTAGCCAACAAGACGACTACGATGTGTTGAAGAAAGCGTTACTGGAGCGCTTTGAAATGAACGCTCGCAAGTTTTTGCAACTGTTTCGCAACAGCCGGAAAGAGAATTCTGAAACTTTTCACCAGTTCTCATCTCGTCTTAAGGGATATCTAACAAAGTGCCTTGAGCTTTCGCAGCTCCCCTCTACCTATGAAGGTCTTGAGGAACTTGTTCTAACTGAACAAATAAAGAACACTTTGTCTGCTGATACCCGGAGATTTCTCGCTGAGCAGGGGGCAGAAAAACTTGAAGACATTTTGGAAAAGTCTGAGCGTTATCACAATGCGCTGGCTGAACTACCGGCCACAAAGCGGAAACCGACAGAGGAGCATTTTCGAAAACATAACCTAGAGCAATCTTCTCAGGCTTCTAACCAAAACAACCACAGAGAAACTGGACCTCAAAACCCCCCTCCTGAAAAATCCAAGTTCTACAAGAACAAGTACCCCAACCACCCCAAACAGTCTGATCAACCCGACCGCCCTACATGGCAGCGTAGCCAGAAAGGACAAGGTGGCAAAGGGAGAACCCCTGAGCACGGGACATATGATCAGACCGAGCACACCGAGCCGAAACGCATCGGATGCTTATTGACAGTCTCGCAAGGCGGAATTATTGACAGTGATTCCCAACCTGTTGGGGATAGACCCTCAACGCGAGGTACTGTTACTTTGAACGGTTCTCAAACTTCTTGCTTATTTGACACGGGGCTTTCTTATGATTGCATTGTTGCCAGAAACCTGGTTAAACCCGGTCAAGAGACAGGAGAGACCGTCAAACTTTGTGGAGTTCGTAAGAGTGATGCACCTACAGCGCTTCCCATCGCATTGGTGGAGATACACTCTGACTTTGTCAGAGGTGTGATCAAAGCGGCTGTTATGGATGATCCCATCTACCCAGTCATACTTGGCGGGAGATACGTGTGTATTGGGAAACCGGAAGAGCCGATTGTGGCAGCAGTAACTACAAGAGGGCAAACCAAGAAGGAACGGGAGCCTGCGCCTAATTTGTTACCTATGGAACTTAAAGAAGCGCAATACAAGGACCCTACTTTGGCACCCTGCTTTAGGAAACTGCCCATGGCTAAGGAACCCAAACAGCACGGGGACATTTTTTCTGAGGATGGCGTACTTTATCGGAGAACGGGCAAGCCTGACCAAGGTTACAACCAGCTCCTAGTACCGAAACAGTACAGAAGCCAAATCCTAGAAATGGGGCACTCTCTTCCCTTTAGCGGACATATGGGACAGAACGCCACAAACCAACGTATAACCACTCATTATTGGTGGCCAGGAGTAAATACTGATATTATCAGATATGTCAAATCCTGTGCCCAGTGCCAACGTGTGCCACCCAAGCAACGGGCACCCCCAGTCCACATGGGTGAAATGCCAATAATGGGAACACCATTCGAACGGGTTGTGATCGACATTTTAGGGCCTTTCGAAAGGACTAAAAGAAGGAACAGGTTCATCCTGACCTTAGTCGATACATGCACTTTATGGGCAGAAGCTATCCCGCTAACATGCGCAGATGCCAAGCATGTCGCAGAAGCCCTCGTGCAGATTTTCACTCGGTTGGGATTCCCTCAGCAAGTGTTGACGGATAATGGATCTCCATACCGAAACCTGTTGATGGATGAGATCGTTAAGATCTTGAGGACCCAGCACATCCACACTAAGCCATATACTCCGGCCGGAAATGGGCTCGTGGAACGTGCTAATGGAAACCTCACCATGATGCTAAGTAAGCTGGCACAAGTGAAACCTGAAGATTGGGATCTCTGTATTCCTGCAGCATTATTTGGCTACAGAGAATCTCCTCATACTTCCACAGGATTTCCGCCAGCTACACTCTTATTCGGCAGACCCATTAAGGGCCCGCTTGAAGCCTTACTTCAGTCTCTGACAGACGAGAAGGCTGATGAGACAGTTGTCTCAGCCAGTAAATATGTGTCGGTTTTAAAGGAACGGTTGAAACTAGGGTGGGACCTAGCAACGACTAACTTTAAGCGAGCACGCACAAAGCACGCTAACCGATACAGGAAAGTCGCGGAAGAGAGAGAACTGGAAGCAGGAGAGAAAGTTTTGGTGTTGCTCCCTACCGAGAACAACCAACTGAAGATCGGATGGCAAGGGCCGTTTACCGTCCTGAAAAAGATTTCTAAGGCTAACTACCAGATCTCTATTGAAGGAAAGGAGAAGGTTTTCCATTTAAATCTCTTAAAGAGATACTTGGAAAAACCAGTGCCAACCTCCGACCATCTCCTGACGATCGCCAAAACTGACGAAGATGACGATAGTGGCAGGGATATTCCACCGCTATCACAGGAAATCTTTCAAAAATGTCAGAAGCGGCGACGCTCTTTCAAGCGCGCATATGAGACATTCCAGGGGAAGGAAACTTTGAGGAGTGGACTTGAGTAGGAATTGGACAGAGATGGAGGGGGAAGAGGAGAGGGAAGAAGACAGACACCCCGAAGCTACGGTTATAGGAAATTAAACTCCATAACGTAGACATGGAGTGCTTCCATATCTTAAAGGGGGGAGGCTCTGTCACGTAGGGTTTATATTCATTTAATTTCCTACATCTTCTTCCTATTCTTTCACATAAATTCTCTCTTTTATTATCTCTGTATTTTTTTTTTCCTGTGTATTTTTCATCCATTCGTTTTGCGAATATTATTTTCATATAATTCGCAAACTTTACCTGTTTTCCTTTCTCTTAAACTGAGAATCGCGCTAGGACGATATTACGTAGATGTCAGGGCTGCAGGGCGTCAGAAGGCGTGATAAGTCGGTTCGCTGAACACAGGACGTAGCAAATCGTCTACATTCTCACCGAGCGCGCGAGCTTCTTCTCGGCATAAGTCCCGGTGAGGTGTGATACTTTACATCTGCACCGGTCAGTATCCAGACATTTGTCTGGAAAATCCCAAACTGACACGGCGCTCACTTGGGCCATGGTCAGCTGTAGTGTGAAAACTGCCTGCATTGGAGTCAGGCTGTCTGGGATTTGAAACTGACACGCGTACATCGTGGTCAGTAGGTGACAGTTACGACACGCGTTAAGCGGACGTAAATGTTGGGAGTAGGGGAGATAATTTCGCTTGGCGAAATAAGTTTGGGCCCTTTGTCTGATTTTAAGATATTGGCCAAGTTTGAAACTTTAATTTCATTCTCGCTCATAGACTCACAGTGATAGGTTGCTCGTAAACAGAATAGCTGTTAGCGAAGATCTCAGTTTGTTTCGGCAATTTGTCGAACTTCTAGACTTCCAGAAATATTTTCAGCATTTTTATTCTTAAGTTGTGCGACTACCTGTAATTCTGTGGTTGAGGTAATTAATATGATAGATATATAGATTTTGTGAGTGTTAAAGTGTTAAATCGCTTAATTCATTTTAATCTATTTCTTTAGCGCAGAAGAGAAATAAAGTGGTAGGCTATTATATTTTCTAGGGAAGCATTCAGTGGAAAGCAGAAAAAAATTAAAATTTCTAGCTTATAACGGCAATTGTAGCTATTTATAAATTTAATTTAACTGCTAATACTCAGTCGAGTGTATTTTTCTAAACTAACGTATAAACTCTAGAATCCAGCCTCATGAATGGTGACGGAATACGCACGTGTTCTTAATTTATGAGGATTGCTGATTTTTAAATATAACTTACGTCACGGGAAGTTTAAATGATAAGCAAAGCTCTCTGCTTGCAAGTTTAAATGTAAGTTTTAACCAGTACAGATTCTGTTTATTATATTATATGTGTTATTTTTCCTCCACACAGTGAAAGTTTTGGGGTGACCCTAACTTTACCAGCACCTAGTAGTAGTTTCCATACTTGTGAAGAAATAGACAGTCCTTATTTTGAACCACGTGGGTTTTCTCAAGTAACACTGATCTGACGGTGCAAGTTAGACAGAAATACTAATATCCCTATAACGGGTTTTCAAAGACTGTAATGATAAATACTGGACCTTGGAGCCAGCACTTAATTTCTTCTAGAAACTCTATATAATTTGCTGCCTGGTGGCGTGAATATTAACAATCATTTCCCGACTAGATTATATCTTGTGGACAAATCTGTGGTGTGACTAAAGTGAATCCTATACTGAGGGAAGGCACCGACCTGACATTCATCATTTCTAGAAACCTACGCTATTGACACTGTGCTCTGCTAACTCCCGCGCCTGGAATAATTGTTAGGTGACTTAATCAGACATTTGAACAAATTTGCACACCCAAGTAGTCGTTCCCGGAGACTCCAAGTTAAATACGTCTTTTGGAACTGGGGACTTCTTGGCAGAAGACTGCATTTTTTTGAGTCTGTGTGAAAATCTAAAATCAATGTGTTCCAAGAGGCAGCAAGCAAAGTCGTGAGTACAAGTATGAGAAGCCATGGCGTAATGAATGAGTGTACGCTGGTTTGAGTGATATTTTCACTATTATATCTTTGACACCCTGTTGCTGTCCTAATTTTTTTTTTTCCAATCTGCATAATTTGTTGCTAAGGCTAGAGTTCTTGTGTTTTTGTCTTAGGTTAAATCAGATTTTTTTTCAAACTCTGTGCATATAATTACGAGATAAAACAAAGACAACTCTTAGACTCAAACCCTATGTATCTGTGACTCGGGCGCCATCATCTGTTCTCTTAACGGGGCCGGGCTAAACCTAGAGTTAACACTATAACGGGGCTATCATCCTTGCAACATTTCCTTGATTTTTTATGACTATGTGTATATGTATTTTCCTTGATGTACTTTCTTTGATGTTGTGAGCCGATTTTTCCTGATAATAAAATCGCTCTTGAACTTAATAATCGTGTTTGGTCAGCTCGTTCTAGATAATATATATATCATTGTTATAGTTTTCCCACGTCTGTGTGTTTACCTGTCGTCACGTGTATGTGCGTGCCTGTGAGTGATAGAAATATACGTAATATGTATATTGGTGTAGTCTGTCTGACGCTGTAACAACTGTTGTAGAAGATAGGTGAGAGAGAGAAGAATTCTTTTCGCTTTCAGAGACAGCCACTATATCAAATCTATCATCTCACGTGTGTGGAAATTCTATTACCTTTCACTAACTCTCACTGAGTCTATCACCTATTCAAACCTATTCAGAAGGGACCAAACCTAGTCTTAATTCTCCTATCGGAAATCTACGACATTATGTCAAGATAAAAGACATTCTGATTACCAGACGAAGGTCTCTTGTGATGCCAATCTTTTCAGTTTTAAAACCCACCTGATTTCTAAGTTGTAGTGAAATGAATCTGTATGGCAACACGCTCAAATTCCCTGCTCTAAAACTAGTTGATGTGTTTTTAAAATCTATAAATAACTACAGTATTTGAAATTTGTCTGAGGGCCCAGTCAAATTTACCGCCAACAATTTCTCTAGCATATTTGAATTTGTCTAGGAAACAAGTCAAAAGTTACCGCCCACCCAAAATTTATCTAAGAGCATAGTACCAATTTAACCACCAATCAAATCATTTCCTTTTCTTGTAGTGACAAGAAAATTTTAGTTGACTTGGAAATAATGCCTATTTTGTGTTTTTGACCGAACGTAGATAATTTATTTCTTAATAACTAAAGATAATTAAAATGAAAAGGATATCTCGAATTCTAGCGCTGATATTGCTTAACACCTAAACATAAAGATTCCCTCATAATAAAATTATATTAACTTAGAAAAATTTAATTTAGTGATATTTTCACATCAGGGTAATTACCCAATTTAATTACAAAAAAATTAATTATATTGACATGCAAGGAAATAGAGCAAAATTAAACATATAGAAAGATAGAGATAAATTGGCCATTTTATTATCACTTAAAATAATTAAAATCGGTCCAATAATAACTATAATATAAATAAAATAAGTTTATTCAGTTTGTACAAGCAAGTTAAAAAACCGTTTCGGTAAGATTGTTTACAATTTTCTTGACTACGCTCTGATTGGCCTGTCGTTTCGCTATGAATAGCACTGGTAACCTCGAAAAGCTTGCCACAAAATTTTTAATTCAAACCAAGCGATACGCAGTCTAACAGACGGGAAATGCCACATCTTTTGCCGTTCTGAACTGAAAGCAAACCTAGAGAGCCGTTTGACGGCCTGTCAGCTTGTGTTTGTATGCCTGATGGTTATGTCTCACTAGTGCTAGGAAAGCACCTGTCATTTTGTGAGGAAGCCTGTGGACTACAGTTCTACATAAAAATCAGAACTACGCCCAGCTTCCAAGCTTTGAGATGCAAATTTGTGTGGTCAGGGAAGGTGGAGAAGAAATCATCAGTTACCAGGATCCCAGATAAGTGAATGTGGGTTCACTGCACAGCTCAATCCAGAGATCCAGAAAAAAGTTTCACACTAATAAATAATATCCCTTTATGAAGAAAACAATGACTAACAATACTTATGTGACTCTTACCAGCCAGAGAAAGTGAATAATTTAGTAGTAGAGACTTTATGTGAAAATTAGTAATACTTCACCTTTTATTCAGGAGGGAAGATTCTTTTCAGTTTATTTATTTCTATGTGTATATATCCTTACAGTTCTCTTGAGTATTCCTGATCGGAAAAGATTTTACGGTTCAGGACAAATAAAATTGTAAATATTTCATTCAGACTTGCTTGATAAGTTTTATTAAGTTTAAAGTTCTGTATTTGAAATTTATTATAGATATTACATTAAAATACCCCTAGAAAACTAGTCACTCAAAACAAACATTAATCTTTGTGGGATCTTGGGAGGTAGCAGTTAGGGACTCAGAGTACATCATCATCGTCTCTGAGAACTTACATAGCTTGACCCCACTTTGATGTGTATACACCCTTGCTCTTTTCAGAGAAGGGGGTATTACTTATAAGACCAGTCTCTTATCTGGCACTATTCTGGTATCATCTGATACACCTATTTGTCCAGG
This sequence comes from Oreohelix idahoensis, assembly GCA_024509875.1. Taxonomy (NCBI): domain Eukaryota; kingdom Metazoa; phylum Mollusca; class Gastropoda; order Stylommatophora; family Oreohelicidae; genus Oreohelix; species Oreohelix idahoensis. The sequence continues at coordinate 220,842 of JAMPIV010015952.1, forward strand.
ATATCTCTAATTTTAATAAGATCTAAACCTCCCGCTACATAAGTATCACCTCTTCACAAAAGAGATGTTACGGTTCATGGTTTTATTTGACTGGTCAGTTTCTAGAGGTATTCTTGGTGATATCAAACATAAACTGACAGATGTTGCAACTTTACACTGACACTTGTATACATTTGAGACTTTACCTTACCTCATGTGTATCTTTATTTTCTACAATACATCCATAGCCCAGAGATTGTTGTCGTGTAGCCTGAAGGACAAAATGAAGCAAGTTACATGGTAATTAATCTGTTGTATGGTAAATGAAATGTCTGCTATTGTCTGAATGGTACTTTAAGAGACAAAGACAGGACTCAGTGATGGAATGAGGTGTAGTTAATCATGAGTTACCTGTTGTACAGCACACTTTCAACATGGCAAGAAAGGCAGACAGGTGGTAGGAGTGTTCAATAAAACTGCATGTTCCACAAATCACTGCTTCTTCTTGCTCGAGTACCATGTTGACTGTCACAGGTCAGCATGCCCCTCTATAACTTATGTCCTCCGTATTGTTTATCAATTCTGTTACTGGCTTCTCTATATTTTTTCTAAAAGACTATTAGATATAAACACACAACAATAGACACCCCCCCACTCCAGGTAGAATAATCAGAATGAGGGGGAAAACAGGCACAAATGGAAACAAATAAGTTAGTAGGCCTACATGTCTTGTATTACAAACGAGTTCCGATTTTAAGTGCCTTCATAAGCCAATTTTGTTCATAAGTCAGAATTTGTACGTCCAATAAATACGCATAAGTGTCCTTTAATATAACATCGGCAAAAATAACGCTGTATAACATTTATTTTACCAAAAAATACCTAAAACTTATTAATATTGACAATGTGGTAAAATGCAAAATACAAACAATTCAAACTAAATAATGTTAATATTTTGGTATCTCTACCCTATCTGAGACAACAGTGAACGAGAGCACAAACTGACTTAAAATAATGACACGTTCCAAAACCTTAGCATCAGTGACGATCAGAGTACGTCTGTTATTCACCTGCACAAGAACTAGTCTACCTTATTCATAAGTAATGAACGGTAATCTCTACACTAGTTAAACATTGATTGAAATTTAATCAAATTTAACAATTAATTATTCTTATGGGCTCGTTCATATCAGCAAGTTGCCATAAGTCGAGACCTTACTGTACATAAACCTAAAATTATTAAAACGTCCTACAACAAAATGGCTACATGACACTGTAAATAACCAAGAAAGAAAAATACAAAGAACAAATTGTAATGTAAATAGCTAACAACAACAACATAAAAATCAATTGTAAATAACACTATGATGTAAATAGCTAACAAAAAAATTTTTAAAATAACAATATAATGTATGGAGCTGTGGTAGCGCAGTCGTTAGTGCACTGCCTTCCTAGCTCGGTGGTCCATGGTTCGATCCCCAGTTGATGTGGGATTTTTTAGACCGCAAACAGCTTCGGGGTCTACCCAGCCTCATGAACTGGGTAGCAGAGTAAATCTGGGAAGTTTAAGGTGGCTGGTGTGATGCTGACCACATCACCCCTAGTGTGCCGATGGTCAAGAAAATATAGGCCTAACACAATATTCCTAATATGCCTCAATGAGCGTGTGACAGGATCCTTTACCTTTACTATAATGTAAATCGATCATATAGCTGGAACAGAATCAGAACTTCAAGACCTTACCTCTAGACTGGAGAAAGTAACAAGAACGTTTGGGATGGAAATTAATATAGAAAAAAGCAAGATATTGGTGAATAGCCATAAGAAACATGTTCCGCCCAACATTATGTTAAATGGGCAAATGTTAGAAGTGAACACCTTTAAATATCTGGAGTCCACTATATGTAGTGATGGAAGATCAAGTAAAGAAATCAAGTCAAGACCAGATGGCCTCAGCTGCCATGACAAGGCTGAATGTGATCTGGAAAAGTAACATCAGTTTTCCTGTGAAGATCAAATTATACAGATCACTTGTGTTATCTATTCTCTTGTATGGGTGTGAGGGCTGGACACTCACTGCAGATACGAAGCGAAGGATTCAGGCTTTCGAATATAAATGTTATAGAAGAATTTTGCGCATTTGCTATAAAGAGCACAAAACAAATGTCTATGTTAGAGAGAAAATAAACACCAATGCAGGCCACCAAAAACCACTTTTGTCAGTAGTGAAACTCCGAAAGCTTGCCTGGTTTGGGCACTCGTCATGACTCCCTTTCGAAAACAATCCTCCAGGGAACAGTCGAAGGTAAACGGAGAAGAGGAAGGCAAAGAAAATCCTGGGCTGATAACAACAAAGAATGGGCAGGGCACGGTTTTTCCACACTTGTACGCATTGCTGAGGATAGAGAGCAGTGGAGGACCCTGTCTGCTGATGCTTCCACCATGGCACCCCTACGACCCATGACGGGTTACGGGTTGAGATGAGATGATAATGTAAGTAGCTAACAACAAATAAAATCATTTGTAAATAACACTAATGAAAATAGCTAACAACAAATAAATAATAATAATAATATCCCCTTCAGTCATAACTGACTATGGAAATGCTGCTTTTTTCTGGTGTTCCTTTTGACATTTTCTCCTCTCCTCTGCTTGCTGTGACAGCTTCTTTCCCCCCAATCTGAGGTGGCACCGTAGAAAGCATTGTCACTTGGTGCAATCGGTAGCTTCATCCTCCTAGGTTGCTGGATTTATGTCCAGTGCTCTCATGTCTCTCTTGCACACACCTCTGAACCTCAGCTGTGGTCACCCAACTGTTCTTTTGACATCTGCCAGTTGTCTATACAAGATATCCTTCGGGATGCTACTATCTTCCATGCGGCGGACATGGCCAAGCCACCATAGTCTGCACTGTCTAAGCAGTGTATACATGCTTTGAAGGCTAGCGCATGACAACACCTCGACATTTGTCACTTTGTCTTTCCACGAAATACCGAGGATGTGGCGCAGACACCATAGATTGAAGGTATTGAGCCTTCTTTGTTGCTTAGCATAGGTTGTCCATGTCTTGCTGCCATATAGAAGTGTGCTGGTGACACAGGCGTTCAATAAATAAAATCAATTGTAAATAACACTATGATGTAAACAGCTAACAACAACATAAATAACAATTGCAAATAACACTATGATGTAAATATGACACAAAAAAGGAAAATAAAGTTACACTGAACATACTAATCATAACTAAACATTCAGTGAAACATGGTAGAATCTCTGCCAAGATGGTGGTTGATAGGAGGCAAATAAATTTCATAAATTGTTTGTCTGTTCTCCTCATCATCATCTCAACCCGTAACCCGTCATGGGTCGTAGGGGTGCCATGGTGGAAGCATCAGCAGACAGGGTCCTCCACTGCTCTCTATCCTCAGCAATGCGTACAAGTGTGGAAAAACCGTGTCCTGCACATTCTTTGATGTTATCAGCCCAGGATTTTCTTTCCCTTCCTCTTCTCCGTTTACCTTTGACTGTTCCCTGGAGGATCGTTTTCGAAAGGGAGTCATGACGAGTTACATGCCCAAACCAGGCAAGCTTTCGACGTTTCACTACTGACAAAAGTGGTTCTTGGTGGCCTGCATAGGTGTTTATCTTCTCTCTAACATAGACATTTGTTTTGTGCTCTTTATAGCAAATGCGCAAAATTCTTCTATAACATTTATGCTCGAAAGCCTGAATCCTTAGCTCCATATCTGCAGTGAGTGTCCAGCCCTCACACCCATACAAGAGAATAGATAATACGAGTGATTTGTATAATTTGATCTTCACAGGAAAACTGATGTTACTTTTCCAGATCACATTCAGCCTCGTCATGGCAGCTGAGGCCATCTCAAGTCTGGTCTTGATTTCTTTACTTGATCTTCCATCACTACATATAGTGGACCCGAGATATTTAAAGGTGTTAACTTTTTCTAACAAAATCCATGGTGATATCAAGAGAAGAAAGAAAACATCAGATTAAGTTAGGAGAACAGGTCCTGGAGCAGGTCGACCACTTTAAATATCTCGGAGCTATTATAGACCGAAAGGGGGGCATCAAAGAAGAGTTGGCCACTCGAAAAGCAGCGGCTGGGAGACTTTATCAGGCCATAAATCGAGGATTCCTCAGCAAGAAAGAGGTTGGTAAGAAAACGAAGATGGCTGTATACCGCTCCACCTATGTCCCAGTCTTGACATATGGATGCAAGTCATGGGCAATGACTACAACCCACAAATGCCAGATCCAAACCTCAGAAATGAGGTATCTGAGGAAGGTGGTTGAAGTAACAAGAAGAGACATGGTCCGCAACCAGACGATACGTCAAGGCCTAAAATCCCACCTGCTGCAGACCCAAATAGAACAGTCCCAACTAAGATGGTTTGGCCATGTCTGCAGAATGGGAGAAGATCGGCTACCACGACAAGCATGGGAAACAAAGAGTCAGGGATCCAGACCTCCAGGACGACCCAGAGTCCGCTGGGAGGACAACATTAGACAATCTTTGAAGGACCGAGGACTAGAATGGAACCAGGCCAGGAAGAAGACAGCTGATAGAATAGTCTGGCGCTCTCTCTTCCAAACCTCTACACCTCACGGTAGAAGGGGAACGACTAAGTAAGTAAGTAACTTCTTCTAACGTTTGCCCATTTAACATAATGTTGGTCGGAACATGTTTCTTATGGCTATTCACCAATATCTTGCTTTTTTCTATATTAATTTCCATCCCATACGTTCTTGTTACTTTCTCCAGTCTAGAGGTAAGGTCTTGAAGTTCTGATTCTGTTCCAGCTATCAGATCGATATCATCAGCAAATCGTAGATTGCAAAGAGGTCGGCCTCCAATCGATATGGTTGTTTTATAATCGTAGAGAGCCTCCTGCATAATATGTTCTAGATATATATTAAAGAGCACTGGAGACAGGATACATCCCTGGCGAACTCCTACAGTTGTTTTGAAAAATTCTTCAATGTCATTGCTTGCAAAAACAGCACTGCTTGCGTCCTTGTATAGTGCTTCAATGATATCTATGATGTTGGTATCAAAATTGAATTTTCTCATTATTTGCCATAAGCCTTCATGCCAGACTCGATCGAAGGCTTTTGTGAAATCGATGAAGTTATGGTATAAATTGTGTTGATGCTGGAGATGTTTTTCGATCAGTAATCTAATATTGAAGATTTGTTCTGATGTACTTCTTTTTGGTCTAAAGCCAGCCTGTTCCTCGGACAAGATTTCTTCTGATTTCTGTTTTATTCTGTTCAAAAGTATCTTTAACATCACCTTACTTGGATGACTAATAAGGCTAATGGTTCTGTAGTTCTTGCACATTTTTAGATTTCCTTTCTTTGGAAGCGGTATTACTAATGATTGCGTCCACTCTTTTGGCCATTTTTTTGTACTCCATATCTTCTGGCAAATTGTTGTCATGATTTTTATTATATCTGGTCCTCCATATTTCAAGAGCTCTGCTGGGATATTATCCACACCCGGTGACTTCCCTCTTTTCATCGAACATATAGCCTCTTCCACTTCTTCCCGTAATATTGCTGCATTTCCGAGTTTCCTGTTTTCGCACTTAATGTTGTTTAATATGCTATAGTCAGTGTCGAGTTTACAGTTACATAATTCTTTACAATATTCTGTCCACCTTCTCATTACAGCTGTTTTTTCATTGAGCAGAGCCCCATTGCTATCTTCTATGACAGTTACCCTGGGCTGTTGGGGTTTTGATAGTCTTCTTAATGTGTCAAACGCTGCCTTGCTGTTACCTTTTATTAGCTCCGTATTAATGGACTCACATTGATCAGCTACCCATTTTTCTTTGGCCTGTTTCATTTTCTTTCTAATATTTTTATTCACCATACTGTATTGCCATGCTGCTTCAGGAACCTCTTTCTTAACCTTTTTCATTTCCCGTCGTGTATCACATAACTTCAGAATGTCATCTGTAACCCATGGTTTGTTTATTTTCTTTCTTTTACCAAGTATTTCTGTTGCTGATTCAATGAGCAGTCTTTCATGTTCTCTGTGATTGAGTTGATATCATCCTCCAAAAAGTTGAGAGCTGCGAATTTTCCTCCAACAGTTGCCTCAAAGATTCCCGCGATTTCTGGATCTTTCAGTTTGTCTAAATTGAATCTTAACTGAGAACATCTGTTTTGATTATAGTTCTTTTTGAGTTTAAGCTTGAGCATCATCAATACCATGTCGTGATCACTACCAATGTCGGCGTCAGGAAAAGTCCTAGGCCTGGGTTTTATTAATACTGGACTTGAATCTTTTGGATACAAGAATAAAATCAATTTGGCCATGTATCTCAGTTTTCGGGGCATGCCACGTTGTTCTTCTTGATAACTTATGAGGAAATAGTGTATTTGCAAGGGTTAGTTTATAGTTGCTGGCAAATTCTAGTAGCCTTAGTCCTCGATTGTTGGTTTCTCCTGTCCCAAATTTCCCCACTGTGCCAGCCCACTGACCGTATGCATCTGGCCCTACTTTAGCATTCCAATCACCTAACACGATGAGAAGATCTTTCTTTGGAATTTTCTTAATTGTTTCATCCAGATTTTCATAAAATGTATCAATTGCCTCATCCTCATAGTCAGTAGTGGGGGCATATACCTGTATGATGGAGATGTTCTTTGGATGTGCTGCAATACGTATGGTAATAAGCCTGCTATTTATTGGGGTGCAACTGATGACAGAGTTCAATCTATCTTTGTGTACAATAAAACCTACTCCATGCTGATGTTTGGACTCATCTCCACTAAACCAAATTTTGTGACCATCATCCGTTATTGATTCACCTAATCCTGTCCATCTGACTTCTGCTAGGCCCAGGATGTCCCACGAGTATCTAGCAAGTTCATGTGTTAGTTCTCTGACTTTTCCACACGCATATAGCGTGCTTACATTCCAAGTTCCAACAACAAAACTTTCTCTAGGAAGTTTCAAAACAGGTGTTTGTACCTCATTCACTGACTTATCACTCTCAAGGGGCAATGAGAGCGCGGTCGTTGTTAATCCGGGCCTCGGCCGATCCGGCATATTATTACTGAGTTGACTTTCCATCATAGCATTTCAGTGGGCAAGAGGTTTGCTTGGCGGTGCCCGTCTCCTCTCCAAGTATCCTTGCAGGTACATACAAAAATGTACCTGGAGCAATCTGGTTTTAAGGTGCCAGACACTCAACCTTTGCCCCTTCTCCTGTTAGTATTAAATGGTGCTGCCACAAGAAGGCCAGGAGCTGGACTTTTGTTGTCAGAGGCTATGTGTTACGCACGCCTTAGGAGCATTTGGTCAGATATTGAGAGCTCGTCCTCAATTCCACTCTTGGCTATGACAACAATTGACAACTGTTCTCCTATCATCTCTTAAAAAAATAAAAAATAAACATTTCACACCATGATGTTAAACTGTCCATTACCTTTCCTTCTGTCCATTATCTGATTTTTTTCTGATATGTTTGATACATTCCCTTTCAAAGACCAGCTTTTTTAGGGTATCTTCAGGAGTTCTTTTATCTGCCCATGGTATTTTCAACATTCTGTACACACATGGCATCAACAAAATATCACCTGTATCCACTTGTTTATTCTAATAGTTGTTTTATAACACTTACTTGATCTACTAGAATAGTCTCATAGCACTTATCTCAGTGACAGAAATTCTCCAGCTGCACTAACCTCAGTTCCAAGAATGATTCCACAGGCCTTTGGTGCATGAACTCTGTAAAATTTTAGCATGTCCAACAGAGGAAAATCCCCACAAATATCAGCATTCATGACAAAAAACATCTCAGGGTTGCCTGATAGAATTTGATCTCGAAAGTGATAAATTCCACCAGCTGTGCCCAGAGCTGTATACTCCTGCAAGTATCTGCAGACACAGAAGATTATAAAACATTTAAACAGGTAACTTTCTTTAAACAGATCTTGCATTTTGTTGTACAGGAGCATTTAAATGAGTAAACCCCTGAAGACTCAAAAGCCCTCACTTCAATAAATTAAAAATCAAGCAGAAAGACATGTGTCCATGAGAAAAATTAAGTATAGAATGTCCTGCAAGAATATCGGCTGTATGAGAGGAGCATGGCCTCACCAACCTCATACTGTTATCAACTCTACATGTTGATCATCAGTGTATTGAAGATACACTGTCTGTGACTCACTGATTCAAAGATATTCACAAGACAGGACCCGAGTCTAGCATTCCCACATAACAAAAGTTATTGGCCAATGGACATTAGGTAGCAAAGAGAGGGCAGTGCAGAATCTTCCTAGTGCTGTCTGCCTTTGATGAGCATGACTTCAAAGGTAGATCATACAGGCCTTCCAAGTTTACACAAGCTCCATTATAGGTTGTGAGAGAAAGCACAGATGTTACAGCATACATAATGATATGTCTGGCAACATAATGTACTTGGCCAAAGATTTAATGTTTAAGTCAGTGAAGAAAAAAACGAACCAAGATATATCAATTTGTTTTAGTTGACAAGTTAGGAGTGGAGGCAGTTATGAAATACTAGCACATTAAAAATGTTTAAAAAGTAGATAATTTTCAATGTCAACAAATTGCAATAAACTGTACAGAGTCAAAATTACAATTAAGTACTAGCATTTCTTACTTACTTACTTACTTAGTCGTTCCCCTTCTACCGTGAGGTGTAGAGGTTTGGAAGAGAGAGCGCCAGACTATTCTATCGGCTGTCTTCCTCCTGGCCTGGTTCCATTCTAGTCCTCGGTCCTTCAAAGATTGTCTAATGTTGTCCTCCCAGCGGACTCTGGGTCGTCCTCGGGGTCTGGATCCTTGGCTCTTTGTTTCCCATGCTTGTCGTGGTAGCCGATCTTCTCCCATTCTGCAGACATGGCCAAACCATCTTAGTTGGGACTGTTCTACTTGGGTCTGTAGGGGGTGGCATTTTAGGCCTTGACGTATCGTCTGGTTGCGTATCATGTCTCTTCTTGTTACTTCAACCACCTTCCTCAGATACCTCATTTCTGAGGTTACTAGCATTTCTCTTCTATAAAATAGACCAACAAGACATATCTTCCTTGTCTGGTATTCACAGATCTAAGTTTCTTGTTTCGATTATTTTGCTGTGATCACAATGACAACTGTTTCAGGTCCAAACATTCTTGACATAAACTTGATTGAGGCAACTGTAAACCAAAATTCTCCCTCTCTTCACTTATTCTTAGACAGAATGGGAGTAAGAACTTTGACCCTGTAGCGATATCAGAAATAGAACAGATACCTGATTTGAATTTGAAACTCTTGCTGTGACTGGTTGATAAATTTCTTAAAGACATCGTTGGGCTGGTAGAATCCAATCACAAGGATTTCAGTCATATCTGGAATCTGAATCAATTCAAATCAAGAACTATTTGAAGTAAAAATATTTTCATAATTTACTATCATTGTTAAATAAAAAAAAAAATTAATTGTAATTATCTAATATATTTTCCACTACTTAACATTTATAAATACAGAATGGATTATGAAGTTATCAACGTATCCAACTGAAATGGAATTCACTGGATTCTCTGACAAAACAGTTTAATAATCCTGGATTCTCTGACAAAACAGTTTAATAATCCTGGATTCTCTGACAAAACAGTTTAATAATCCTGGATTCTCTGACAAAACAGTTTAATAATCCTGGATTCTCTGACAAAACAGTTTAATAATTCTGGATTCTCTGACAAAACAGTTTAATAATCCTGGATTCTCTGACAAAACAGTTTAATAATTCTGGATTCTCTGACAAAACAGTTTAATAATCCTGGATTCCCTGACAAAACAGTTTAATAATCCTGGATTCTCTGACAAAACAGTTTAATAATTATGGATTCTCTGACAAAACAGTTTAATAATTCTGGATTCTCTGACAAAACAGTTTAATAATTCTGGATTCTCTGACAAAACAGTTTAATAATCCTGGATTCTCTGACAAAACAGTTTAATAATTCTGGATTCTCTGACAAAACAGTTTAATAATCCTGGATTCTCTGACAAAACAGTTTAATAATTCTGGATTCTCTGACAAAACAGTTTAATAATCCTGGATTCTCTGACAAAACAGTTTAATAATTCTGGATTCTCTGACAAAACAGTTTAATAATCCTGGATTCTCTGACAAAACAGTTTAATAATCCTGGATTCTGCTGATGACCTGGCCCTTATGTCCCATAAGTGTAACCAGATGCGAGACAAAATGAGTGATCACAGCAACAGTGCCTAGAAACACACAGACAAATAACAAAGATTATGAGAATAAGCGTGGCTAATAATAGCCTAATTACATTTGGAGAAACTACCCCACAAGATGAGGATCATACACATATCTTGGCAGCAACGTAGACAAAGTTAGAGCGACAGACAGTGATATCAAAATAAGAACACAGAAGGTGAGAGATTGCATTGCATTTGGAAATATGTGGAAAGGCGTTGAAATAAAGGCCAACACACACACACAAAAATCATCAATGTAAATGGAGGGTACTCCTGCTGTATGACTGAAAAAAAAAAAATGAAAAACCAAAACTTTCATAAGTGGGTGCTTGCTCAGAATAGAAGGGTCGCAGTAGTGTAAGGTAACCAATTAAGAAATGATGGAAACTACCAGGCAAATACCAGCAGAAGAAGAGGTCAGGTAAAGGCACAGGTTTTGGACATTGAGTAAACCAGTTGATAGCATTACATGGCAGTCCTTGCTCTGGAACACCCAGAGGACAATTTAAAACAAAACACACGGGGAAGGGATCTGGAGACAGACATTACAGACATAAAGAAGGCACAGAAAGACCATTAACAGATGGCACAAGACAGGAAGACTTGGCATGAATCTGTTGAAGGTTTGTGCTCCACGAGCATTTTAAAAGTACAGTAGTTATATCTAATTGTTGTCTTCTTCCTAATTTTCAAATGAAAAAAAAAAAAAAACACACACACACACACACACACCCACCCCCAACCCCACCCACACCCAACCCCACCCACTCACCCCCCACACCCACAAACTAATTGTCTTCTCTACCATTTTAAGAATACTTTATACAATCAGACTTCAGCAAAGAGCGTTACCTTAAACGCAAAGTTGATATAATATATATTATTCCAATTTTTTTACTCTTTAACGAATGTGTGTTCAAAACTGAGGTATTCTGACACAGAGCTGGCCTTTGAATTTTTCAGGGTGATGTGGGGTCTCATGATGACCCCCCCTGTCCTCCTCCCCATACTGATAGGAAACTCTTTACAGAGCGATACAACAGGAAGCAATCTGATCATCAGAAGTCCCCCCATCTGACAAGTGTTTCGGCCCGATTACTCCTTTACACTCTAAGGGGGGCGGGCCCACTTGGGTCATGACTCCCAAGCGTCTCAGCTTCCTGTTGTCTTGTATCAAAAATGAACCCATTTCACTTACGGTAGCAACTTTTAATCCACAACGCCAGCCGTGGGCGCAATTGTGAAAGTAACAAAGAAAAGACAAATTATTCCGTTCGTTCCGTCGCCCTTCACAACTAAGGACACACACTGAGACACGAGCGCGCAGCCGACGAACCTTAGCCACTGAAATTCTGTACTTGACACACTCCCTATAGTATACATCGCCTGTTGCCCCAGAGTCGCAGCCCCCTCACTAGTACACCATATAAACTCAGCGCTGTGGACTTAGAAAAATTTTGGTGTTTTCTGTACCGCAGCGTTTACCGTCACGATCTCCATTGCCCACTGTGGTTGTTCCACAGCCAGCCTGATGCCTTTTCGGCAGTTTCGCTAAGCCTCTTCAGTGCCCTTGTTCTAGACTGTCCCTTCAACCCCAACAGTTTCAATAAATCATACATTGATGCAGCCACAAGCCCTCTTGCGCCCACTTCAACCGCCATGACCCTTGCACTGAATCCATCGTGTCTCAGATCCGCGGCTAGATCGCTATACTTGGCCGCTTTGAATGAATGTTGCTAGTCTAATCTGGATTCAAATGGCACGGTCAGTTCAATCAGTATGACCTGAAGCGTTGCTGAAGAATGAAGCACTATATCCGGCCGTCTCCGCGATTTTCTGATACTCTCTGGATATGCCCCCCGTCCAGGTAGGTCTACCGCCATCTCCCAGTCGTTTGCACAGTCAAGAAGAGATGGTAAACTGCTACCAGGTTTACTCTGTTTGGGGTGTGCTGACTTTCCTGCCCTCAGAAAGTATGTGTTTGTGGTGTCTGGCCGGACTTTGCTATTCGCTTTCATTCTTGCCTGATCTATTGTCGCAGCAAGCTCATTTAGCACTTTGTTATGGCGCCAAGTGTATCGTCCTTGCCCTAATGCCACCTTACACGCTGAGAGCATGTGTTCAAGTGTCTGCCTCCCCTGGCACAGGGAGCACTGCTCATCATCCGACTTTCCCCATTTCACAAGGTTGGTGGCCGACGGCAGCAGGTCATACATTGATCTAACCACGAAGCTGAGCCTAAGAGGTGCCATATGCCATATATCATTCCATGTCAAGGATCTCTGCAGGGCTCCTTCCCATGTAGTCCATTGGCCTTGTTGGACCTGCTGCACTGCTTTTAGCAACCTCTTATCATTCTCAGCTCCTCGTATCTCCTGAACTACCATGTCTCTGCGTTCCCTGCTTGATGCCTTGGACCACCAGCGGATGTCACCATGCCCAATCCCCGTCTATTCGTTTGTGTGTATCCGATTACCTCTCTCAGTTTGAGTGACTCTTCAGCAGCATCAACAGCTTCTTCCACTCTCCACTTCCTTCCCGTTTTCAGTGTGGGCTGAATGGACTTAACCACGTCATCAGCTGACTCGCGTAGCATCATTGCAAGCCTTGCTTTTCCAACTTTGTACTCTTCAACAACTGACTTGAAGGGAAGCAGAAGTTTTGACTTTTTGCAGTACAGTGCTACATCTGACAGACCTGGTGGTACCCCTAGCCATTTTCTCATGAACTTGTTGACCTTCTGCTCTATAGCTTCCACTGAGACACAATTTCATGCTGTTAGATCACACTGTAATTTCCACAAGTGTTCACTGTAACACTTTATAAAAACATAATAAACTTGTATTTTTATAATCTAACAGTAGGTAATTAAAACAAAAATTCATATTGAATTACAAATGTGCACTCAGGGTGCTGTATTTAAAAACAGGGATAATATCATTTTCTTTGGGCTTCTAACAGACCATGCAGCCATCACTACAACAGGTCTCCTTGCAGAAAGCTAGCATCAAGCAGTCACAGGTTCTTCCAGTGTGGTTATTGTGGCAATTTGCTTAACATAATGAGGTTGCCAGTACCATACACAACCACATATTAGTTGCCAGGCCCATACACAACCACATATTAGTTGCCAGTACCATACACAACCTCATATTAGTTGCCAGGCCCATACACAACCTCATATTAGTTGCCAGTACCATACACAACCTCATATTAGTTGCCAGTACAATACACAACCACATATTAGTTGCCAGGCCCATACACAACCTCATATTAGTTGCCAGTACCATACACAACCCCATATTAGTTGCCAGTCCCATACACAACCCCATATTAGTTGCCAGTACCATACACAACCACATATTAGTTGCCAGGCCCATACACAACCTCATATTAGTTGCCAGTACCATACACAACCCCATATTAGTTGCCAGTCCCATACACAACCCCATATTAGTTGCCAGGCCCATACACAACCTCATATTAGTTGCCAGTACCATACACAACCTCATATTAGTTGCCAGTACCACACACAACCCCATATTAGTTGCCAGTCCCATACACAACCACATATTAGTTGCCAGTCCCATACACAACCCCATATTAGTTGCCAGGCCCATACACAACCCCATATTAGTTGCCAGTCCCATACACAACCCCATATTAGTTGCCAGGCCCATACACAACCCCATATTAGTTGCCAGTCCCATACACAACCCCATATTAGTTGCCAGGCCCATACACAACCTCATATTAGTTGCCAGTACCATACACAACCCCATATTAGTTGCCAGTCCCATACACAACCCCATATTAGTTGCCAGGCCCATACACAACCTCATATTAGTTGCCAGTACCATACACAACCTCATATTAGTTGCCAGGCCCATACACAACCTCATATTAGTTGCCAGTACCATACACAACCTCATATTAGTTGCCAGTACCATACACAACCCCATATTAGTTGCCAGGCCCATACACAACCTCATATTAGTTGCCAGTACCATACACAACCCCATATTAGTTGCCAGGCCCATACACAACCTCATATTAGTTGCCAGTACCATACACAACCCCATATTAGTTGCCATGCCCATACACAATCTCATATTAGTTGCCAGTACCATACACAACCACATATTAGTTGCCAGGCCCATACACAACCACATATTAGTTGCCAGGCCCATACACAACCTCATATTAGTTGCCAGTACCATACACAACCTCATATTAGTTGCCAGTACCATACACAACCACATATTAGTTGCCAGTACCATACACAACCTCATATTAGTTGCCAGTACCATACACAACCCCATATTAGTTGCCAGGCCCATACACAACCTCATATTAGTTGCCAGTACCATACACAACCACATATTAGTTGCCAGGCCCATACACAACCACATATTAGTTGCCAGTACCATACACAACCTCATATTAGTTGCCAGTACCATACACAACCCCATATTAGTTGCCAGGCCCATACACAACCCCATATTAGTTGCCAGGCCCATACACAACCTCATATTAGTTGCCAGTACCATACACAACCACATATTAGTTGCCAGGCCCATACACAACCTCATATTAGTTGCCAGTACCATACACAACCTCACATTAGTTGCCAGGTTCATACACAACCTCATATTAGTTGCCAGTACCATACACAACCTCATATTAGTTGCCAGTACCATACACAACCCCATATTAGTTGCCAGGCCCATATACAACCTCATATTAGTTGCCAGGCCCATACACAACCCCATATTAGTTGCCAGGCCCATACACAACCCCATATTAGTTGCCAGGCCCATACACAACCTCATATTAGTTGCCAGGCCCATACACAACCTCATATTAGTTGCCAGGCCCATACACAACCTCATATTAGTTGCCAGGCCCATACACAACCTCATATTAGTTGCCAGGCCCATACACAACCTCATATTAGTTGCCAGGCCCATACACAACCCCACATTAGTTGCCAGGCCCATACACAACCCCATATTAGTTGCCAGGCCCATACACAACCACATATTAGTTGCCAGGCCCATACACAACCTCATATTAGTTGCCAGTACCATACACAACCACATATTAGTTGCCAGGCCCATACACAACTTCATATTAGTTGCCAGGCCCATACACAACCACATATTAGTTGCCAGGCCCATACACAACCTCATATTAGTTGCCAGTACCATACACAACCTCATATTAGTTGCCAGTACCATACACAACCACATATTAGTTGCCAGGCCCATACACAACCCCATATTAGTTGCCAGTACCATACACAACCTCATATTAGTTGCCAGGCCCATACACAACCTCATATTAGTTGCCAGTACCATACACAACCTCATATTAGTTGCCAGTACCATACACAACCACATATTAGTTGCCAGGCCCATACACAACCTCATATTAGTTGCCAATACCATACACAACCACATATTAGTTGCCAGTCCCATACACAACCCCATATTAGTTGCCAGTACCATACACAACCCCATATTAGTTGCCAGGCCCATACACAACCTCATATTAGTTGCCAGTACCATACACAACCCCATATTAGTTGCCAGTCCCATACACAACCCCATATTAGTTGCCAGGCCCATACACAACCTCATATTAGTTGCCAGTACCATACACAACCTCATATTAGTTGCCAGTACCACACACAACCCCATATTAGTTGCCAGTCCCATACACAACCCTATATTAGGTGCCAGTCCCATACACAACCCCATATTAGTTGCCAGTCCCATACACAACCCCATATTAGTTGCCAGGCCCATACACAACCCCATATTAGTTGCCAGTCCCATACACAACCCCATATTAGTTGCCAGGCCCATATACAACCTCATATTAGTTGCCAGTACCATACACAACCTCATATTAGTTGCCAGTACCATACACAACCACATATTAGTTGCCAGGCCCATACACAACCCCATATTAGTTGCCAGTACCATACACAACCTCATATTAGTTGCCAGGCCCATACACAACCTCATATTAGTTGCCAGTACCATACACAACCTTATATTAGTTGCCAGTACCATACACAACCACATATTAGTTGCCAGGCCCATACACAACCTCATATTAGTTGCCAGTACCATACACAACCCCATATTAGTTGCCAGTCCCATACACAACCCCATATTAGTTGCCAGTACCATACACAACCCCATATTAGTTGCCAGGCCCATACACAACCTCATATTAGTTGCCAGTACCATACACAACCCCATATTAGTTGCCAGTCCCATACACAACCCCATATTAGTTGCCAGGCCCATACACAACCTCATATTAGTTGCCAGTACCATACACAACCTCATATTAGTTGCCAGTACCACACACAACCCTATATTAGTTGCCAGTCCCATACACAACCCCATATTAGTTGCCAGTCCCATACACAACCTCATATTAGTTGCCAGTCCCATACACAACCCCATATTAGTTGCCAGGCCCATACACAACCCCATATTAGTTGCCAGTCCCATACACAACCCCATATTAGTTGCCAGGCCCATACACAACCCCATATTAGTTGCCAGTCCCATACACAACCCCATATTAGTTGCCAGGCCCATACACAACCTCATATTAGTTGCCAGTACCATACACAACCCCATATTAGTTGCCAGTCCCATACACAACCCCATATTAGTTGCCAGGCCCATACACAACCTCATATTAGTTGCCAGTACCATATACAACCACATATTAGTTGCCAGGCCCATACACAACCACATATTAGTTGCCAGGCCCATACACAACCTCATATTAATTGCCAGTACCATACACAACCTCATATTAGTTGCCAGTACCATACACAACCACATATTAGTTGCCAGTACCATACACAACCTCATATTAGTTGCCAGTACCATACACAACCCCATATTAGTTTCCAGTACCATACACAACCTCATATTAGTAGCCAGCCACATACACAACCTCATATTAGTAGCCAGCCACATACACAACCACATATTAGTAGCCAGCCACATACACAACCTCATATTAGTAGCCAGCCACATACACAACCACATATTAGTAGCCAGCCACATACACAACCTCATATTAGTAGCCAGCCACATACACAACCTCATATTAGTAGCCAGCCACATACACAACCTCATATTAGTAGCCAGCCACATACACAACCTCATATTAGTAGCCAGCCACATACACAACCTCATATTAGTTGCCAGGCCCATACACAACCTCATATTAGTTGCCAGGCCCATACACAACCTCATATTAGTTGCCAGGCCCATACACAACCACATATTAGTTGCCAGGCCCATACACAACCTCATATTAGTTGCCAGTACCATACACAACCACATATTAGTTGCCAGGCCCATACACAACCCCATATTAGTTGCCAGGCCCATACACAACCACATATTAGTTGCCAGGCCCATACACAACCCCATATTAGTTGCCATATACGACATGCCTCAAGGTGTACTAGTCCAACAAATCCAGCTTCAACTGCTTGTTGAACACTTAATAAAAAAATTTAAAACAAAAACCATTTAAGGCACCTACTTCCACAATGACACGCAGTGCTGCCCTACCGCCTGCACCACCCAAGAGCCAGTCCTGCTCTGACAGTAGTGGTTTCTACATCAATTGAATGATATGATGATGTTACCAGCTACATGCACACTACTAGCCTCTTATGACATGCTTGAAGGACCAGTGGATCTATTCTTCTGTCTCCTCCCAGACTCCAAGGAAACAGGTGTAGATTAATTTATTGTGCTGCCATGTTAGAGGTGCTTGTTACCAACAGATTACTGGTGGCAATGTATGTAGTTATTATAATATTTATTTGTCTGAGGGAAAGTATTTGTTTTTAGAATCAGGATGCTTTCCTGGCCAAAGATATATCACCCATGATTGATTAATACTTTTGTTATATGGGTTATCTCCCCTAAATATCGAACTTGGCGTATGAATCCAGATTTTGTTCGTTTGTTCCTTGTTGGGCCAGAAACAGTTTGTTCTTGCTCAGGTTTATGCAGGAATGTTTATGGTCCGAGTCTATGTTTACTCCGTGTCTATTTAAGACGATTCGGTCTTATATCGTGATATCTTTGTATGTCTAAGTGGGACTATTTTTCCTTGTACTGAACTTTGGGGACAGGGAGTTTCTGCGCATGTCGAAGACGAAAAGTGTCTTTCGTGATGATGAAGCCTGGTGAATGCCATGTCGGAGACGAGTCCGAAGTCTGTTGATCGTTGTGATCTATTATGGGGAAGAAGATAGTTTCTGATATGATTATTAAGTCTATGAGTCCCCCAGTGTTTATTCTGTAACGCCAGGAGAGGGCGTATGTGTTCTGCTAGTGTATTTCCCATGCCAAGGTAAAAGAACTTTTTGCTGAACTCTTTCTTCCTAGGCTTAGATGGGCAGACGCCTACATGATGATTATCTATAGCAACATGTCAGGATGACATGTTACCTAGCAGCACTGAATCTGATTGTATGCAGCAGTTATGATGAAAGAATATGCTGATTCTTGTAGAAACATTTGTGTTCATGAACAAAGCTTATATTGAAGCTTTACTATGCATCTGTATAGTGAGCGATGCTCAAGGGAACCAGAAGCCATTTTGGATCCAATATTTTTTGTCGATCATCGATCAGAGAACAGGGATGCCCCTTATTATCAGGTGATGATTAAGAGATCACAGTTATAAAGAAAACCCAATACTAGTGGGTTAACATTGTCTCCAGAAATATTTGTTGAACTTTACCTAAAGGAATCTTCGCTAGAAAAGAGGTTCTGTCTAGGAGTCATGCTTGAACATTATTTATCAACTGGCATGATCGGTCAGTAAGGCCTGATGATTACATTTATAAACAGTGGAAACCTAAGTGCTTGTCTACGGACGTTCCATTGTAATGTTCTTCAACATGAATGACAACTTAAGATTGTAGACCATTGATCAACTGTATGATGATGTATGTCGACCTGTTTTCCTGTAACTATACTCGTACTGTCCAAGTGTGTGCGTCCAATTAAACAGTATGAAACGACCACAGTAGTCCCAGCCATCCTTGACTTCTACATGTGGTTGGAGTGGGTGTCCTGTGTATCTGTAGAAAACATTTGATGGTCTTACGGATTTATTGCTAAGAGACAAGGTCATGTCTTCGGTAAATAAAGCATTCCTAGAGTTCTTACATGAGCGTAAACCTAGTACATTAAAGCAAATGGAAGAATATTGTGACCAGTATGCCACGGCACACCCTGACATGATTCTTAGTAACTCTAACATTAAAGAGAGTATGCCAGTTGCTTCGGCAACAGAATATAATCAGAATTACTCACACAAATTCCAAGGAGCTAAAAATAAATTTGATAAAAAGGTTAATTGGAATAAGTATCAAAACCAAGATAACCACTCAAATCAGGGTTCTTCTTCGAAGAACTGGAATCGGGCTGATAGTCCTCGACACGCGAGGGGTACCCATAATTTTAGAAATTCTCGGAAAGGGAGTAGCTATAGGAACTACCCAAGGGCTTCATGGAGACAAAAAAACCAATATTACAGGGATACTCAGTATAATGAGCGTGATGATTATGATCATGAATATTATGATTCAAACCCAAATAGGGGTTATAACAGAGGAAATAATAATTATAGAGACAATTATAACCGAGGTAGATCACAACACAAAAGACATGGTAAATCTTATTACCAGGCTAACTCTGCACAACAGGAGTTCCACGACGCCGGCAATCAGAATAATGATAAAAAAGACTCCAATAGTGTAAACCACTGTAAAGTGTGTGGTGTATGGTGTGTTCTCTTTCTTTTGTAAAGCTCCACTATCAATCACTGTAGCATGTTGTTTGTGGTGCCACTACTGTATATGTCCATTGTAGTGTACAGAGTTGTTGAGATCAGGCATGCTCCAGTCTACCCAGCTGTAAATGGGTAACTCACCCTAGTCCTGAGTTAGGGAAGGCAAAGGCAACTGTAAGCAGTAGTTTCCCTCTAAGGCTCCAGGGGGAGCAGGCCCTAAACTTGGTCAATTCAACCGACGCAGGATGGTGTATATATGGAGTAGAAGTGTAGAGTGTGATTAACGCGAATGGTGGACTGTTCGTGTTCTGACCAATCTAAGCACTCATTCACCTGTGTCTACAAGGCACCAATGCAGACTGCTGGAATCTTTGTTTACACAGTTTATTTAGACGCACACACTGGGACATAACGAGTAAATCATGGGTATATGTTGACACATCAATCTGCAGGCATACATAGTAGATCCCATGTCATGACACATTCATATATCATGGGTAGTACATCAATAGCTTCCAATGTTATCATACATTATGGCCGCATCCCCTATCTGACTAAATGCGTCAGTGAAGGCGGATCGGTAAGTAACTAAAGTTGCTTTATGTTCACAGTTTATATCATATTATGAAACCACGATAAGGGGTTTCTATCAAAATTGAGATCTCCTTGCCACTGTCCGAATAGTAAGATACATGCCCCGTTCTTTGGACAGTGATTCAAAAATATGATGACAGGAATGTAACATGGCCGCCTTCCTGAGTTGTCGCTCACTCACTCACAGGAGGGTATATATAAGCCAAAGTTAATTTGAAATGCATATGAATAATTTCCTAAAGTTTCTCCATACAGTTCTACAGTAATCCAGTTACTTCACGTAGACATAACTGCTGTATGGAAGCCCGTCATCTTCGTCGATACAAACATGACCCTAGCGTTGCGAAGCACAATATTCCAGCTAGGTCTAACCGACATGAGATCATCAAAAATAGGGTCTGGCATTACCTGGAGTCCGAATCATACATGATACCGTACATTAGGAGAGTCTCTAACACAAACTCTAGTAGAGACACAATCTCCTACAGAAGAAAAACCACTTCATAAATCATTTTTACTTAAGAATGTACCAGCCCTTGAAAATGCGTAACCCGCCATTGTAAACGATACATCGGAACTCATCACGACTTGTCAAGACAACTCATACTTCCGCTAGAGCGGCATAACAAGAATATAGTCCTGCCTACCCATCCAAAATATACAATATAGGACTGATTCTACTTGTACTAATAATATGTAATACATATGAATTCAGGCCATAAACATAATAAGCAAATTAATCTATTTTCTGGCCCTAACAAATAAGTACGGACATGAGTGCAATATCCATGCGCCGAATCAATATCAAGAACGATTACTCCTATAATCAAAAGTGTAAATCAATCATGAATTATCTAGCTTTACCATAGACAGCATTTTCATACACAAATGAATGAATGTCTATATTTTTTCCATATTAAATAGCCATATCGATTTTTGTAATATGTGCGTCAAAATATGCACGCAACAGATTACCACACCCCTCGGGAAAAAAAAATGGTACATTTTTTTTTTTTTGAAATACATCTAGGAGCAACATACAATAGGCTCACAACGCACCAATAACAATGCGCAGATGATAAGCATAAGTTTTATGACCTTAGAGAAAGTACTTCTCTAAGTATAAATATTTCCAGAGAGGTGTCACCAACGCATACTACAATATTAGCAATGACACAATTTCTACATTAGTTTATACATAAATTTCATCTAAGATATCTTAACATCATGATCATCAAAGACGAAAAAACATTGAAAGATCAGCGGTGAATAAACATCAATGAACCGCTAAGTAGTGT
Source organism: Oreohelix idahoensis (assembly GCA_024509875.1). Lineage (NCBI taxonomy): Eukaryota > Metazoa > Mollusca > Gastropoda > Stylommatophora > Oreohelicidae > Oreohelix > Oreohelix idahoensis. The sequence continues at coordinate 242,839 of JAMPIV010015952.1, forward strand.
TACAATCAATATATGATATATTACATATGTGTACACATTTCAACATAGGAACAACTGTATCAAAGTTGTATAACAGTTATGAATCATGTGGGCATCTAGACAAAATATCTGCCATCACATTTTCTGACCCACGGATAGCTCGCACCGAAAAATGAAATGGCTGTAGAGCAATCGCGTATCGCGTTGATCTCGCGCTCTTCAGATTTTTACTCTGAATAGCCGTAAGAGCTTTCTGGTCAGTTTCCACAATGAAATGCGCGCCAAGAAGAAATCTTTGCAGTTTAAGGATTGACCAAACCATAGCCAATAATTCACGGTCTAGGACCGAGTAATTCTTCTCTGCGGCATTTAATTTCCGAGAAATATACATCACAGGATGCAGAGTTCCAGAGTACTCTTGCATTAGTGCTGCTCCAATCCCGGTGGATGAAGCGTCACTACGAAGAATAAATGTCTTATCCTTAGAAGGCAATACTAGGATAGGTGAAGTAGAAAACATAGTTTTAACCTTATCCAAAGAGGATTGACATTCTTGAGTCCAATGGACTACATTAGGAGACCCTTTCTTTAGCAAGGAAGAAAGAGGTGACATAATGGAGGACAGATTCGGAATGAATCGTCCATAAAATTGTATTAGACCTAAGAGACTTCGCACTTGCTTTTTAGTCTTAGGAATAGAAATGTTAAGTATCTTACTTGTATTATGGTCTTCTGTTTTTAGGAACCCATGACCAACACGGTGTCCTAAGAAAGATATTTCGCTAAAACCAATACATGCTTTCGATGGTTTCGCTGTCAGGTTATGCTCGCGTAAGATAGACAATAGTTCATTTATCCCATTATAGTGATCGTTCCAAGTATCACTGAAAAGACAGATGTCATCAAGATACGCAATGACATCTGAGCGATGAGATAGGATTCGACGCATCATGCGTACGAATGTTGCAGGGGCGTTCATAAGACCGAAAGGCATGAAATTCCATTGGAATAGACCCCTAGGCGTCGAAAAAGCAGTAAACGGTTTGGCGTGTTCGGATAATGGAACTTGCCAATATCCCTTAGACAAATCGAGTTTAGTAAAGAAATGAGAATTCGATAGTCTCGTAAGTAGCTCTTCTAGTAAAGGCATAGGTTCAGCATCAAATTTAGTCACTTGATTCAATTTGCGATAATCCACGCAAAGACGTATGTTATTGTCTTTTTTCGTACAATAACCATCGGCGAAGAATATGCTGATGTGGATGGTTCAATAATTTTTAACTCTATCATCTCATCCAACTCTTTCTCTACCTGTGCTTGAAAATGTATCGGGATAGGATACGGTCTGACTCTTATAGGACTATGGTCAGTAAGAATAATGTCATGTTGAATGACATCAGTTTGACCAGGAATGTCAGTAAGGACATCCTGAAATTGTTCTAACATAGTAGAAACTTGTTTCTGCTCTCCTGGAGATAATTCGGGAGAAATTGCAACATCTTTCCATGATTCATTAGAGTGAAGAGGAATCATTGGAAAAGGTAAATTTACATCCGAGAAACTCGTTTCCTCATCCTGTATTACTGACAGAGATGAGTACTGTCCATGTTGGACTGGAAAATCGTCCGTTGCCTGGAAAACAGGTTGTAAATAATCCGGACGTTCATGGAATTCCGTGAGCATGTTGATGTGGAAGGTTTTACGCTTCCCGTCAATATCGACGATATAGTCAACATCGGAAACTTTTGATATTATATCGTACGGACCTTTCCAAGAAATAAGAAGTCTATTTTCCCTACAAGGTAGCAAGACAAATGCTTTGTCACCTGGACAAAGTTGTCGCAAGCATCTCTTTTTATTGGCAAATTCCCTTGCCTTCTGTTTCGCAAATTCAGAAGAAGCAGTTGCCAATTTGCATGCTTCAATAATCTTGTGTCTAAGTGCGATGACATATTCATAAGAGGATTTTGTGTCATCGACAATATTATCAGCAGTTATAAGATCATGAAGTAAGGACATAGGACCTCGCGGTTTCGCGCCAAAGACAAGTTCAAAGGGAGAAAATCCTGTATGTTCGTTGGCGACCTCTCTATATGCAAAGAGAGCCGCGGGTAAAACCCTATCCCAATCCTGAGGATGATCTTCTGTTATCTTACCTAGTAGGTTTTTCAGAGTTCTATTCAAACGTTCCACCATCCCATTGGACATAGGATGATAAATACTACTCAGCGATCTCTCTATCTTAAGAGTCGACATTACTTGAGACATGGTATCCGATATGAGTTGGGTACCATGGTCGGATAATATTTCTGCTGGAAATCCCAGACGAGAAAATATTAACCAAAGAGCATCTGCGACATCAGCAGTAGTTATGCTCTTTAGAGGAACAGCCTCCGGCCAACGTGTGCACATATCAACACACGTCAAAATAAATTGGTGTCCTCTAGCAGACTTTATCTTAAATGGACCAATGATGTCTATCGCCATTTTTTGAAATGGTCGAATGGGAATGTCTGCAGCCTGAATAGGTGCATCATGGCGTGGACCTCTGGATTTAATCTCTTGACATACTTTACAAGATCGACAATAGATTCGTATGTCCTTATTCACAGCAGGCCAAAAGAAAGATTGAAGAACTCTAGCTTTAGTACGGGAAAAACCCATATGTCCAGCACACTGCGAATCATGAGCGTGCTGTAAGATTTTAACTCTCATATTTTTAGGCACAAGGATTTGAGAATGAATGGACTTAGCGGAGTCTTGTACCATACGTACAAGTACGCCACTCTTCATCGTAATCCAAGATTTACGATTTGTATCCTTATTCGGATCACCTTTTGTTGCCAGAGTAAAGAATTTCTTTAGAGTAGGATCATCTTCCTGCTGTTTGATAAAGGAATCATGGGAAATCTCCAAGGGATCATCTTGGATCTGCGCATCATTATCTTCAGAATGTGAAGATTGTGGCATATTAAGAGCTTGAGCCCTAGTGATTACTGCATTAGCAGATTGCATATTAACATTTTCCCAATTAGAAATTTGCTGTGGAGTGCATTCTTTCACTCCATGAATACGACCGATGATAAGATCAGCGATCGGATTCGGCAAGAGACATGCTTGCACCTCTCTGTAATATGAATACATTAAAGTACGAACCACACATTGTAATATAATGCGAATCTTGACATGTACGATATTCTGTAAATAAACATGGCTACGAATTGAACATGCTTTTACTGAGTCCCTTCTGAAACGTGTGTGCTTGTGTAGATGACGAGGTAATGATTATATACATACATCATAACATTACATGGTGGCAGCGGTCGATACCGGACTGACGCAAAACAGCTACACGATAACACGTGAGTACAGTATTCGGCTAATTTTCGTCATCGAAGTCAGCCATGGCGGCGAAACAATATCGCAACGCACCGCAAATGAGATTCGCCGGTCAAGACGATAAGAGTGAAGCTTTCTTGTTATGGCGCCAACGCATAGATCTATATTCCAAGACCACTGGTCTGGAAGGACAAACCCTAACTCCATATATCCTAGAAGCATTGGACGATGAAGGTTTGAAAATCTACAACAGTTTTGCTACCGCCATGCCGGTTGAGTCGGCAACCGACCCCGTAGCCATATTGGACGAATTTGAAAAGCGTCTGATCATAAAGCACACAAACTTTAGAGCGGCAAGATTAGAGCTTCACCACCTGCGACAGAAACGTGGTGAAAGCCTAGATGATTTCTTCACTCGCATTAAGGAGAAAACAAGAGTATGTAAATTTAGCAACGAAGAAGAAAAAGAGCGAATTATTGAACAGATTCTCCTTAGCACACCAATGCCAGAATTCCAGAAATGGCTACTGAGCCAGAGTGATACGCTAACTTTACAACAACTTCTGGATGAAGGCAGGAAACACGAGGCACAAGCACTAAACATTAAACAAATTCAGCAAGGTACATTAGCAGCCCAGGTGGATGCAGTGAAAAGCTATAAACCTAGACACAACAAAGCAACTGGTTCGAAACAACAAGAAAAACACAACACAAGCAGAGGTGCTATGTGTAAATGTTGTGGCCTAAACCACATACAAAACCACTGTCCAGCTAAAGACTCTACATGTCATTACTGCAGAAAGAGGGGCCACTGGATAAAATTATGTTTCAAGAGGAAACAAGACAGTGCTCAACACAAACTTCACAGCAGAAAGTCGTCAAAACAAACACACTCTATGATGACTGAGGACCTTGACTCCAGTGAAGAAAGTGATCCTTCCACTTTTGATACTGTGAAGATACTAACTTTCAGTAATGAACCAAAGAGAACGCAGGCTTTCTGCAAGGTACAATTCCGAATACCAGGAATTAAAAGGCACAAAGAAAGATATATTCGGTTCAAGATAGACACAGGTGCCCAAGGTAACACTCTACCCTTAAGAATATTCAGACAGATCATGCCTGACAAGGTGGATAAGCAAGGATTTCCCACAAGGGATGTAAAAAGTAGGAGTGGCAGGACAAAGCTAAGAGCTTACAATGGAACAAGTATAGACTGTTTCGGAGCAGTAACACTTGAATGTTTATACAGAGACTCTGAATGGACATCGTCAACATTTTACTTGGTAGATGTTGAAGGACCTGCAATTTTGGGTTTACCAATGTGCGAAAAGCTGAGTGTGGTAACTATTAACAACATTAAAGCTGACAAAAAAGAACATCTTACTCTACACGTCACTGGAGTAGATGACCTTAAACAGCGATTCCCAGAACAGTTCGACAGAATAGGCAAACTTCCAGGAAAGGCAAGATTCTTTTTAAAAGACAACGCTGAGCCAAAGATAGACCCACCTAGAAAGTATCCTATACATGTTAAACAGAAACTTGCCACAGAACTAGAAAAGATGGTGCAGAATGATGTTATTAGAAAGGTTGAAGAGCATTCTGATTGGTGTAGTAGTATCACAACCGTTCTGAAGCAGGATGGTTCTCTTCGGGTTTGCCTTGACCCAAAACACTTAAACAACAGTCTAAAGCGCTGTCCACACAAAATGCATACAGTGGAAGAGATAACTCACAGATTCCACAATGCCAAATATTTTTCTAAACTAGATGCTGTACACGGATACTGGAGTGTTGAGATAGCAGAGGAAAGTCAACTCCTTACAACTTTTCGAACACCATTCGGCAGATATTGTTTCAAGAGACTCCCATTTGGTTTGAATGTATCACAAGACATCTTCCAACAGAAGATTGACAACATTGTTGAGCAATGTTCTGGTACAGTGGCTATTGCGGATGACATTGTAGTCTGCGGCAGGTCAGAACAAGAACACGACCGTAACTTGATTAACTTGATGCATGTAGCACAGGCCAATGGGCTAACATTCAACAGCAAAAAGTGTACAATTAAGGCAACGGAGATACAATTTTTTGGATTGCTGTACACCCAGAATGGTGTAAAACCAGACCCTAAAAAGGTTGAAGATATTCATGACATGCCAACACCAGCTACAAAGAAGGAACTGCAACAATTCTTAGGTGCTGTCAATTTCCTAGCACAATTCATACCAAATTTGTCAGCTGCTGCAGAACCTTTGCGATCTCTACTACAGAATGAAACTCCGTATGAATGGTCAGAAGACTACCAACACATATTCAACCACTTGAAGACCCTCATATCATCTGATGCATGCTTGAAATACTATGACATGCAAGCACCCACTTTTCTCATGGTTGATTCCAGTCTGAAAGGCCTAGGAGCAGCACTTTTGCAACCAGACAAAAATCCTGAAGGACACTATGCCAAAGAACTTCGTCCTGTAGCTTACGCAAGCAAATCATTAAGTTCTGGCGAAAAGAAACTTGCAAACATTGAAAGAGAAATGCTAGCTGTACGTTTTGGAATCAAACGCTTCCACACATTTCTTTTCAACCGCCCATTTACAATTCTCTCAGATCATAAGCCACTTGAGATGATTCATAAAAAACCAATAGCTTCAGCACCACCACGACTACAAGCTCTGTTATTGGAAACACAAGGTTATGATTTTAATATTCAGTATATCCCAGGAGAGGATATAGGTCTTGCAGATGCTCTCAGCAGATTACCAAACCCCAACAAGACAGCAGATCTTACCCCAAACATCAAAGTTGATTTTGTCAAGTTTAGCGATAATCGGCTTGAACACATCAGAGAAGACACAATGAGAGATCCTATCCTTAACTCTCTCAAAGAACTGATATACCATGGATGGCCAAGCTCTATCAGGGAAGTTCCAACACACATCCGTCCATACTACTCGATGAGGGACGAGTTAAGCATCGAAGATGGTCTGATCCTTAAAGGAGATCGCATTGTTGTACCAGAAACACAACGCGATATCATCCTTAAACAGCTCCATAATAGTCACCTTGGTATTGTGAAGACACAACTGAGAGCAAAGAAAGATGTTTACTGGCCACAGATAAACAAGGACATAGAAACACTATGTAAAAACTGTTCAATTTGCCAAGAACATGCAAATAGGCAGTGCAGAGAACCTCTCATACCATCAGACATACCATTGAGCCCTTGGAGCATTATAGGAACTGATATTTTCTCAATCGACAATAATGACTATCTTATTATTGCTGATTACTACAGCAAATTTCCCATCATTGAGAAACTTCCACAACCCTCACCATCAGCTGTTATTGCAGACATTACAAAGAAGTATTGCAGCATGTTTGGCATCCCAGATGAAATTAGATCAGACAACGGTCCACATTTCTCAGGTCAAGCATACAGAAACTTCACTAAGGACTGGAAGATCAAACACACAACATCATCACCTAGATACCCTAAATCTAATGGTTTCATTGAGAGACAGATACAAACTATCAAGTCAATCATGAAGAAAACAAGAACAGAGGATGTACACCTAGCACTTTTGAGATGGAGAACAACACCGGTAGACAGTAAGATCGACAGTCCAGCAGAACTTATGTTTGATAGAAGAATTAAAGACCTCCTACCATCTAAGGTCCACTTCCGTCCACAACATAGAGACAGCACATATGATCAATTTCAGCATCGTCAGCAAGTTCAGAAATCCAACTATGACAAATGTGCTAAAGACTTACCACCATTATATCCTGGTCAGCATGTGACTACCTACAACCACAACAATGACACATGGTCAAAAGCAACAATCATTTCCAGAAACCCTGAACCCAGGAGCTATACTTTAAGACCAGACAGCAGCAGCAACCTCCTGAGGCGAAACAGAGTGGACATAAGAGAAATCCCACAGAATACAACAGAACAGAGAATTCCCATGCTTTCAACAGACAATGCAGTAACTCCAGACTTTGGTGCCCCACAAAACCAACAAGCGCCAAGGCCGAAATCACAACCAACTCAAGCTAAACCAGGGACTTCCGCAGAACCACCAGCACTTTACACCACTCGTTCTGGCCGTACAGTGACACCTCCCAGCCGATACAGACAGTGACATATATATACTCACACTGAGCATTACACATACTTATCCTTTCTCACATGAAACATTTCGTTGGAAATGTTTACACACATTTTTTTTTTCAAAAAAGGGGGGATGTAATATGAATACATTAAAGTACGAACCACACATTGTAATATAATGCGAATCTTGACATGTACGATATTCTGTAAATAAACATGGCTACGAATTGAACATGCTTTTACTGAGTCCCTTCTGAAACGTGTGTGCTTGTGTAGATGACGAGGTAATGATTATATACATACATCATAACATTACACTCTCCTGTAAAGAAAGGCGTAGCAATATTGATAATGGCAGTGGAGTACTTCTCCAATGTGCCACCAAATGTTACACATTTGACTACATTGCCTGTAGCTCGAGAAGGATTTACGAGTGATTGCCTCACTCCGATGGTAGTGCACCCCGAATCGAAAAGAATTGATACCGGAGTACCATCTATTAGGCCTCTATTGAAGACGAGAGCACCCCTTCCATTATGCGCGATTGACGCAGGGAGAGCGGGAAGCGGGTGACCGCAGATTAAAGTAGAAACTGTGGTTGGATCGAATAATGTTTTGCATTGCGAACACTGAGATGCTCTAGCAAAATCGAAAGCAGAATTTGCTACACTATTGGAGTCTTTTTTATCATTATTCTGATTACCGGCGTCGTGGAACTCCTGTTGTGCAGAGTTAGCCTGGTAATAAGATTTACCATGTCTTTAGTGTTGTGATCTACCTCGGTTATAATTGTCTCTATAATTATTATTTCCTCTGTTATAACCCCTATTTGGGTTTGAATCATAATATTCATGACCATAATCATCACGCTCATTATACTGAGTATCCCTGTAATATTGGTTTTTTTGTCTCCATGAAGCCCTTGGGTAGTTCCTATAGCTACTCCCTTTTCGAGAATTTCTAAAATTATGGGTACCCCTCGCGTGTCGAGGACTATCAGCCCGATTCCAGTTCTTCGAAGAAGAACCCTGATTTGAGTGGTTATCTTGGTTTTGATACTTATTCCAATTAACCTTTTTATCAAATTTATTTTTAGCTCCTTGGAATTTGTGTGAGTAATTCTGATTATATTCTGTTGCCGAAGCAACTGGCATACTCTCTTTAATGTTAGAGTTACTAAGAATCATGTCAGGGTGTGCCGTGGCATACTGGTCACAATATTCTTCCATTTGCTTTAATGTACTAGGTTTACGCTCATGTAAGAACTCTAGGAATGCTTTATTTACCGAAGACATGACCTTGTCTCTTAGCAATAAATCCGTAAGACCATCAAATGTTTTCTCTATTTTGGATAATTCAATCCATCGTGAAAGTGTAATTCGTGCTTTTGAGATGAATTCTGAGAATTCTACACCTACCTCAGGTCTCATTGTTTTAAACAAAAGACGATAACCTTCCTCAGGCAGCTGATATTTCTTTATCAGAGCTGCCCTAATAGCATCATAATTATCTTCGTCGGCCTCTTCAACAAAATATAACTTACTCAGAGACTCCCCTTTTAGATTTTCAGACAACTGATTCACATACTGTGATTTGTCAACATTATGAGATCGACAAGCCCGTTCAAATCTAGAAAGTCAAAATGTTATGTCATCACTGGTAGGGTTAAACGCTGGTACCTTGACCTTGTACACAAAGGGTTTACCATTACCACCAGATGCCTGATTAACATTACTCATACTTGTCAATCTTAATTTCTCTAACTCAAATTCATGTTCTCTTATTGCTTTTCTCTCTTCAGCCTCTCTATCTAATTTTTTTTGTTCAGCAGCAGCATCAGCTTCTCTTTCTAATCTTTTCTTTTCAGCCAGAGCTTTTCTCTCTTCAGCAGCAGCAGCAGCTTCTAATTTTCTTTCTTCTATTTGAAGTTTTCTCTCCTCAGCAGCAGCTTTTTTCTCCTCAGCAGCAGCAGCAGCAGCTTTTCTCTCCTCAGCTTGTATCTGCAATCTGAAATTCTCAGCATCTATCTTCTTTAGTTCAACTTCTGCTTTCCATTTATTCTCATCTTTTTGTTTTTTCTCTTCTGATTTTAATGCAATAGCAAATTGAGCAGTTGTCCATTCTTCTAACTCTTTCCCAGTCTTATCAAGGGATTTTCCTTGTGCAATTAAGTAATCTAATGTAGACATCTTGTCTTCTTAAATCAGAAACCTGAAAAAGTAAATAAATTACCTTATTTCACTTTAATGGGAGACAAGTCTATACCATAGACTTAGTCTTAGTGAAAAACTTGTATGGTTATTTTGTTTATCATATAACCAATGATAACTTGAGTACCTGTGGAAAACAATAACTGTATATCTCAAATACTGTGGGAGACAAGCCTTACAAAGGTCTTGTATACCTTAATGTAATCAATGATCACTTGAGTACCTGTGGAAAATAATATTTCCTATACCAATCACTTTGGGAGACAAGCCTTACAAAGGTCTTGTACACTTTGTTTTATAACAATAATAATCATAAAGTACTGATCTGTACTATAATATAAGTGTATTCAACTATACCTCCTATGTCATATGTCAACTAAAGACATTACAAAGGACAAACAAGAAAAGACAATCTGAAAACATTTGCAGAGATCAAATTAAATTAAATAGGAGAAATGAAAAAAATGATCACAGAATCTGTGATGATAACTGCAATAAGATAACAAGACAAATAACGCCACAGTGTATAAACATAAGGGTGTAAAGAACTGAAATGAAAGGAAAGATGAGACCTACAATTATACAAACAAATCAAACAAAAATAAAGAACAGAAAAATATTAGAAATACAAATATGAACACAGTCATCACAGCTAACAAATATTTGCAAACAATGTTGCATGCAAATTTCAATTAAGAAATTGCTCCCTATAGAACGCCAGAACAAGACCAATATCACTTGGTATTTCCTGTTCTAGTCACCTCCCATCCAGGCCCGCAAACACATAACAATCACACACATAAACAAATAATATATAAACATAAATACATATAAATCATAAATGTGTACATTATATAATGAAATGTGTTGTAGTTGCAATGTATTGTACTGTATGCTCAGTTTTAACAAATTAGACTACCACTTTATTGAGTAATAGATTTGCTTTCTAACTATTACACTGTTCAATTTTTTTTGAGCACATTAGAAGATCCAACGATGAAATTTGCACTTTATGTTCAACATTGCTCTTCTATTTCAGCAGGCTAAACAATCACTAGTTTAGAACACTGACTGTACTGTGCCAAATGTCAACAACTGCTGACCCAGATATTGCCACACTTGTCAGAACAGGTCAAGCTGACATTGATTGTATAGCTGTCCTACTGGTGTTGATGTGGTCAAACAAATGTTCTTGCAACTGTAAAATGTGATTCTCAACACAACAAGACTGCATAGGCTGGACCCAGGAATCTGGCCCACCACTGTAAACCACTGTAAAGTGTGTGGTGTATGGTGTGTTCTCTTTCTTTTGTAAAGCTCCACTATCAATCACTGTAGCATGTTGTTTGTGGTGCCACTACTGTATATGTCCATTGTAGTGTACAGAGTTGTTGAGATCAGGCATGCTCCAGTCTACCCAGCTGTAAATGGGTAACTCACCCTAGTCCTGAGTTAGGGAAGGCAAAGGCAACTGTAAGCAGTAGTTTCCCTCTAAGGCTCCAGGGGGAGCAGGCCCTAAACTTGGTCAATTCAACCGACGCAGGATGGTGTATATATGGAGTAGAAGTGTAGAGTGTGATTAACGCGAATGGTGGATTGTTCGTGTTCTGACCAATCTAAGCACTCATTCACCTGTGTCTACAAGGCACCAATGCAGACTGCTGGAATCTTTGTTTACACAGTTTATTTAGACGCACACACTGGGACATAACGAGTAAATCATGGGTATATGTTGACACATCAATCTGCAGGCATACATAGTAGATCCCATGTCATGACACATTCATATATCATGGGTAGTACATCAATAGCTTCCAATGTTATCATACATTATGGCCGCATCCCCTATCTGACTAAACGCGTCAGTGAAGGCGGATCGGTAAGTAACTAAAGTTGCTTTATGTTCACAGTTTATATCTGTTAAACTCTTTCTTTGTGTAGTTGTTAACTCATACTGGCTACTAGTTGTTGAATCATGCTTTATTTGCTAAATGATGTGAATGTCCACCAGTGGATAAATGTAGATGTTGGGACTGGTGTAGTAAAGTGTAACGATTGTCAACTCATCAAACCCAGCACAGTTTTGGTCATACAGGTCATCTTGTCCTGGAACGTGATGAGGCTCCGACAAGAATGTGAGTGTAAACAATGAGTGTGTATCTGAATGTCAGTACGCGAATGGTAGAATGATTCGATAGAGTTGACAGGTTGGTAGTACATCACTCATACTCACACTGTTCGAATTCAAGAAGTACTGGAACTACGGTGGTCTTTTTATAACATTTAATGGGACGCACACTTGGACAGTACGTGTATGGTTACAGGAACAAATGTCGACATAGACAGCATAATGTTGATCACAGGAATATCATCTTAAGTTAGCATTCATGCTTGGCAAATATCATAATGGAGCATTCGTAAATAAGCATTCAGCGTTCCATCATGTAAATCATCTGGCTTTACTGACTGGGCACGTCAGACCATAACCAATACATAGGAAGGCTCCTAGACCTAACCTCGTCTAGCGAATATTCCTTCACGTAAAGTTCAATATATATATATTTCATAATATAGGAATCCCAGACATGGGTTCTCACATGTAGCAGTGATCTCTTGGTTCATCGAGCGATAGTACAGGCATCCCTTTTTCTCACTCGATAAATACAAAGTATATGAATTTCAACATGGCTGTTCTCTCTCTCGTGAGCTTCACTCACTATAGAATATAGACCAAAATTAGTCATTCATTAAATGTCCTCATTTCTTCATAGGTTCTCTCATAGAGGTAATTGAATAATATCATACAATCCAGTGCTGATACATAGGAATGTCTTCTTCCTTTGAATGGATATTCTTTTTAAAAGTACCACTGTGCATCTGCTTATCAACAACGATGGCGAAGCCCAAGTTCATAATAAATTGTGGTTTTACCTTTTTATGCGAAATATAACTTTGCCATTCCTTGGCAAAAGAGAATAAACACTGGGGTAAAGTACATACAACATGTCTAAATGATTATCACTTTTCCCCATCCATATATAGATCACTATTTCGGCAAAAAGCCTGCTACAACAAAACTCGGCATCCTCACAGGATGACAGCCATGGATCACACCCTTTGCTAGCGATACTTCCGCTGCATAGCCTTTGACCTTTTCTAGCGACAACCAAATTAGTTCGACTTAGAAATGCAAAGATATCCATATATAAGACAGACTCGTCCTACTCATACAAACACTACGTATAAATTCAGGCCATAGATATACTGAAGCAAGAACAATCTATTCCTACCCAGCCACAGAATAAATCGCAGTAGGCCTAGAGTCGTCTGCGGAGTCCGATCGAAGATGACAGAACTATTTTCAAGGGAAGCAACCCAAAAATGACTTCTCCTTAAGCACTTAAAAAGGAAATACTTTGCTTACAAAATATTTGCGAACATAATAAGAATATAAATGTATTATATTGCAAGATAGTAAAAATTGCCCTTTACAGTCTTACCACACCTCCCGGGAAAAAAAAAATAAAATTTTTTTTTTAAATACATCTAGGAGCACCGTAGAATAGGCTCACAACGCAAGAATACTGCGCAGATGAAAATATCAGGAATAACTATAATTCCTAATATGACTGGTGAGAATATATATCTCAAAATCTGAGAGAAATTGTTTCCCTACGAATAAATGTTTCCAGGAAGGTGTGATGTACGTATAATACAATTCTGGTAATTATACAATGCATACCAAAAATTCACACTATAATCTTAAATTTATGATTTATGAAGAAACAATCATCAAAGAACAGCGGTGAATTAACATCAATAAACCGCTAAGTAGCGATACCATCATTCTATTATTAAATTACAAATGTGTATCTTAGTAAAGAAACAAAAAATAACTGTTGTAAAGTTATACATATTAAAAAGATCCAATATTTAACAGTTAAGTGGCATCATGTGGGCATCTGGACAGAATGTCCGCCATCACATTTTCTGAACCACGGATAGCTCGTACCGAAAAATGAAAAGGTTGAAGAGCGATTGCGTATCGAGTTGATCTCGAGCTCTTCAAGTTCTTACTTTGGATAGCCGTAAGAGCTTTTTGGTCAGTTTCCACTACGAAATGCGCGCCCAGAAGGAATCTTTGGAGTTTGAGAATTGACCAAACCATTGCCAATAATTCACGGTCTAAAACCGAGTAATTCCTTTCTGCAGCATTAAGTTTTCTGGATATGTACATTACAGGATGCAGAGTTCCAGAGTACTCTTGCATTAGTGCCGCTCCAATCCCAGTGGATGAAGCGTCACTACGAAGAACAAATGTCTTATCTGTTGTAGGTAACACTAAAATAGGTGGTGATGAAAACATAGTTTTGATCTTCTCTAGTGAAGATTGGCATTCATGAGACCAGTGAACCATGTTAGGCGACCCTTTCTTTAATAGTGTAGAGAGAGGTGCCATGATAGAGGACAGATTCGGAATGAAACGTCCATAAAATTGTATGAGACCTAAAAGACTTCGCACTTGCTTTTTAGTCCTAGGGATAGAGATGTTAAGTATCTTAGTGATATTATGGTCTTCTGTCTTCAAGAAACCGTGACCTACTCGATGGCCTAAGAAAGCAATTTCGCTAAAGCCAATACAAGCTTTAGATGGTTTTGCTGTCAGGTTATACTCACGCAGAGTTGATAATAATTCAACTAATCCTGAATAGTGATCTTCCCAAGTATCGCTGAAAAGACAGATGTCGTCTAGATAAGCAATGACATCTGACCGATACGATAGGATTCGACGCATCATGCGTACAAATGTAGCTGGTGCGTTCATAAGGCCGAAAGGCATAAAATTCCATTGGAAAAGGCCTCTGGGAGTAGAGAAAGCGGTAAGAGGTTTGGCGCGTTCGGATAATGGAACTTGCCAATATCCTTTAGACAAATCAAGTTTAGTGAAAAAATGCGATTTAGAAAGACGAGTAAGTAACTCTTCTAGTAAAGGCATAGGTTCAGCATCGAACTTCGTAACTTGATTCAATTTGCGATAGTCAACGCAAAGACGTATGTTATTGTCTTTTTTTCGAACAATAACCATCGGCGAAGAATATGCAGAAGTGGATGGTTCGATTATTTGTAAATCTATCATTTCATCCAACTCCTTTTCAACCTGTGTTTGGAAATGTATAGGGATAGGATAAGGCCTAACCCTAATTGGAGTATGTTCAGTTAGAACAATGTCATGCTCAATGACATGAGTTTGTCCAGGGATGTCAGTGAGGACATCCTGAAATGTTTGTAACATAGACGAAACTTGTCGCCGTTCTCCTAGAGACAAATCAGGAGAAACAGTAACGTCTTTCCATGATTCACTAGAATGAAGTGGGATCATTGGAAGCGGGAGATTAACATCCGAAAAACTTGTTTCCTCATCCTGTATTACAGACAGTGATGAGTAATGACCATGTTTGACATGAGAATCGTCCGTTGCCTGGAAAATAGGCTGTAGATAGTCAGGACGTTCATGGAACTCCGTAAGCATATTGATGTGGAAGGTTTTATGCTTCCCGTTAATATCGACGATGTAGTCAACATCTGAAATTTTCGATATTATATCGTACGGACCTTTCCAACTAATAAGGAGTCTATTTTCACGACAAGGTAGCAAAACAAATGCTTTGTCACCAGGACAAAGTTGTCGTAAAGTTCTCTTCTTATTAGCAAATTGTCTTGCCTTCTGCTTAGCAAATTCAGAAGAGGACGTTGCCAATTTGCATGCTTCGATAATCTTTTGTCTCAGCGCGATGACATACTCGTAAGAAGATTTTGTGTCATCGTCAATATTGTCAGCTGTTATAAGATCATGCAGCAAAGACATTGGGCCGCGCGGTCGCGCGCCAAAGACAAGTTCAAAGGGCGAAAACCCTGTATGTTCATTGGGGACCTCTCTGTACGCGAAGAGGGCCGCGGGTAAAACCCTATCCCAATCTTGAGGATGATCCTCAGTTATCTTCCCTAATAAGTTCTTAAGTGTTCTATTTAGTCGCTCGACCATCCCATTGGACATAGGATGATAGATGCTACTCAAAGATCTCTCTATCTGTAGAGTAGACATTACTTGAGACATGGTATCCGATATCAGTTGGGTGCCATGATCTGATAATATTTCTCCGGGGAATCCCAGCCGAGAAAATATAAGCCAAAGAGCATCTGCAATGTCAGCGGTAGTAATGCTCTTTAGAGGGATAGCCTCTGGCCAACGTGTGCACATGTCTACACACGTTAAGATAAACTGATGTCCTCTAGCAGATTTGATCTTGAATGGACCAATGATGTCTATCGCCATTTTCTGGAATGGACGAATAGGAATATCTGCAGCCTGAATAGGCGCAGCATGACGAGGACCTTTGGATTTGACTTCTTGACATACTTTACAGGATCGACAATAGATCCGTATGTCCTTGTTCACAAAAGGCCAAAAGAAAGCCGCAAGAACTCTTGACTTTGTACGGGAAAAACCCATGTGACCAGCACACTGAGAGTCGTGTGCATGTTGTAAGATCTTAACTCTCAAATTCTTGGGTACAAGAATCTGAGAATGACTTGACTTAGTGGAGTCTTGCACCATACGTACAAGTACGCCATTCTTCATTGTAATCCAAGATTTACAATTTGAATCTTTATTCGGATCACCTTTCGTTACAAGAGTGAAGAATTTCTTAAGAGTCGGATCTTCTTCTTGTTGTTTTATAAACGAGTCACGAGAAATTACCAAGGGATCATCTTGGTTATGCACTTCATTATCTTCAACAGATGAAGTTTCAGGCATATTGAGAGCTTGAGCTCTAGTGACTACTGCATTAGCAGATTGCATATTTTGATTTTCCCAAACGGAAATTTGCTCCGGAGTGCATTCTTTGACTCCGTGAATGCGACCGATGATAAGATCAGCGATCGGATTCGGCAAAAGACATGCGTGTACATCTCCTGTGAAGAAAGGAGTAGCAATCCTAATGATAGCGGTAGAGTATTTCTCTATGGTGCCGCCAAATGTTACGCATTTGACTACTTTGCCTGTAGAATGAGAAGGATCTATGAGTGACTGCCTAACCCCAATAGTTGTGCATCCAGAATCAAAAAGTACTGAGACTGGATTGTCATTTACTAAACCTTTGTGTAAGACAAGAGAACCTCTCCCATCATGCGCGATTGACGCAGGAAGAGCGGGAAGAGGATGGCCACAGCTTAAAGTAGACACTGTGGTTGGCTCAAATAATGTTTTGCATTGGGGGCACTGAGATGCTCTCCCAAAATCAAAAGCGGCACATGCCATATTATTAGAGTCATCATTATCTTTATTTTGTTTATAGGCTTCGTGGGACTCTTGCTGTGCAGAGTTCGCCTGGTAATGAGCTTTATGTTTTTTGAATTGTGCTCTACCTCTGTTATTATTGCCTCTGTACTTATCATTGTTTCCACTATTATAACCTCTACTCGGGTTTGAATCATAGCTCCTTTGGTTACTATCATCATATTCATTATAATGAGTATCTCGGTAATTATGATCCTGTTGTCTCCATGAAGGAAAACTTGGATAGTTTCTAGAATGACTTCCTTTGCGAAAGTTCCTGTAATTATGACCACCCCTGAATCGAGGGCTGTCAGCTCTTCTCCAGGTATTCGAAGAAGAACCCTGAAATGATTGGTTACCTTGGTTCTGATAACTGTAATAGTTACCTTTTTTATTAAACCTATTTTGAGGTCCTTGGAATTTGTGAGAGTGATTAGGGTTGTATGGTGTTGCAGAAGCAACTGGCATACCTTCTTTAACCTTACTGTTGCTAATAGCTACGTCCGGATGTGCAGTGACGTATTGGGTACAATACTGTTCCATTTCTTTTAGAGACTTAGGTTTACGCTCATGTAAGAATTCGAGGAAAGGTTTATTTATACTTGACATAATCTTGTCTCTGAGTATCAAGTCCATAAGGGCTTCATAAGTCTTTTCTGTTTTGGATAGCTCAATCCAACGATCAAATGTAAGTCGTGTCCTTGCAATGAATTCTGAGAATTCTACACCTGCCTCAGGCACCATTGTCTTAAACAACTTCCGATAACCCTCTTCAGACAACTGATACTTCTTTAATAAGGCTGCCCTAATAACATCATAGTTATCTTTGTCAGCCTCTTCAACCAAACTTAAACTAGTCAGAGAATCACCTTTCAGATTTTCTGATAACTGGTTAGCATATTGTGATTTGTCCACATTATGTGCTCGACACGAGCGTTCAAATCTGTTTAGCCAGAATGTTATGTCATCACTGGAAGGGTTGAACGCTGGTACCTTGACCTTGTAAGTAAAGGGTTTACCATTACCACTAGATGCTTGATTAACATTACTTATGTTTGTTAACTTTAACTTTTCTAACTCAAATGCTAAAAGTTCTTTTTGGTGTTCATGTTCTCTTATTGCTTTTTTTTCTTGAGCTTCAGCTTGTAATTTTCTCTCTTCTGCAGCAGCCTGTAATTTTTTCTCTTCAGCAGCAGCTTCATCTTTTCTTTTCTCTTTTTCCATTTCCATCTGGAATCTTTTTTCATCAGTCTGTATCTGCAATTTCTTTTGTTCATCCTCTCTTTGTAATTTTCTTTCCTCAGCTTCTAATTTCTTTTCTTCAATCAATGCTTTTCTTTCTTCAGCAGCCAATGCTTTGTCATATTGAGCAACTGCCCATTCTTCTAACTGCTGACCAGTCTTATCAAGAGCCCTGCCTTGTGTGATAAAATAATCCAAGGTAGACATCTTGTCTAATAAGATCAGTAATTTGCAAAAGTAAATAAATTTACTTTCTTAGTCTTAATCAAAGACTTTGTATGATAACTTTGTAACCTGTGAAAAATAGTACTTAACTATCCCAATCACTGTGGGAAACAAGCCTTACAAAGGTCTTGTATAAATCCTTATATAATAACAGCTATAAGTTGCTGGTTCACTCTATAATATAAGTGCAGTGCACCAGAAATAGTGTTTTATATCATCAACTGTGTACCTTTAGTAATAGCAATTAACTATCAGTTGATTCTTGTACATCAATTTATATGATCAACTATATTTTAAATAGTGTATGTCGATCAGGCACAAAACAAAACAGTTATACAGAAAAACATGAAAACATTTGCGGAAATGAAATAAATAAAATTGGAAAAACAATAAAAGATAAACCGCAAGAGGATAACAAATACAAATAACGCCACAGTATATAAATATAAATTGAGAATAGAACTGAAAGATAGAATAGGGTAGACCAACAAATTACAAACAAATCAAAACAAACTAAAGAACAGAGGAATATTACAAAAACAACAATGAGTACAGACTTCACAGCTAACACTAATAGCAACAGCTGTCGCAGCAAATTTCCAATGAAGAAAATTGCACCTATAGAAACGCACACATCAGACCCTCTATTACGTGGGATACTCTGCTGTGTGACACCGCCCAACCGAAACAACAACCCGCTGGATACAAACAAATATCACATATAAATAGTTAAACATAAATACATAAATGCATAAATAGTATGGCAATATGATGTAAATAGAGTGTTGCAGAAAGAATGTGTTGGAATGAAGGCTCAGTTACACTGCCTAATAGTACAGTACTGTGGTACTTTATTAAACAAATACTTCTGGTCTAATTATTTTAAATTCAACACAGAAATAGAAGCTCCATCGTTGATTTGAATGATAACAATCAATGTAGGACTTCTCAGTTCAATAACATTTTCTTTCGCAAACACTGTCAAATATTCTCCAGTCCTGATGTGTAATGTTCTATGTTTCAACCAAGCTTGCTGTGTAACACTGTCAGTTGTATGGCAAATGTCCAATGAACCAAATGTCAACAAACCCTGACCTAGTTACTGCATACTCTCGACAGGACAGGTCACGCTGACATCACTGTAGAGTTGTACTGCTGATGTATTTGTGTGTCGTAACAGACCCCAAGGAACGTCTGGTCTCAGTAGTTTACTTCTCAATATGGTCACTGTGCAGGTTGACCCAGGAAGCTGGCACACCAGTTGTTAAACTCTTTCTTTGTGTAGTTGTTAACTCATACTGGCTACTAGTTGTTGAATCATGCTTTATTTGCTAAATGATGTGAATGTCCACCAGTGGATAAATGTAGATGTTGGGACTGGTGTAGTAAAGTGTAACGATTGTCAACTCATCAAACCCAGCACAGTTTTGGTCATACAGGTCATCTTGTCCTGGAACGTGATGAGGCTCCGACAAGAATGTGAGTGTAAACAATGAGTGTGTATCTGAATGTCAGTACGCGAATGGTAGAATGATTCGATAGAGTTGACAGGTTGGTAGTACATCACTCATACTCACACTGTTCGAATTCAAGAAGTACTGGAACTACGGTGGTCTTTTTATAACATTTAATGGGACGCACACTTGGACAGTACGTGTATGGTTACAGGAACAAA
This sequence comes from Oreohelix idahoensis, assembly GCA_024509875.1. Classification (NCBI taxonomy): domain Eukaryota; kingdom Metazoa; phylum Mollusca; class Gastropoda; order Stylommatophora; family Oreohelicidae; genus Oreohelix; species Oreohelix idahoensis. Next base: position 262,974 of record JAMPIV010015952.1, read on the forward strand.
TGTCGACATAGACAGTATAATGTTGATCACAGGAATATCATCTTAAGTTAGCATTCATGCTTGGCAAATATCATAATGGAGCATTCGTAAATAAGCATTCAGCGTTCCATCATGTAAATCATCTGGCTTTACTGACTGGGCACGTCAGACCATAACCAATACATAGGAAGGCTCCTAGACCTAACCTCGTCTAGCGAATATTCCTTCACGTAAAGTTCAATATATATATATTTCATAATATAGGAATCCCAGACATGGGTTCTCACATGTAGCAGTGATCTCTTGGTTCATCGAGCGATAGTACAGGCATCCCTTTTTCTCACTCGATAAATACAAAGTATATGAATTTCAACATGGCTGTTCTCTCTCTCGTGAGCTTCACTCACTATAGAATATAGACCAAAATTAGTCATTCATTAAATGTCCTCATTTCTTCATAGGTTCTCTCATAGAGGTAATTGAATAATATCATACAATCCAGTGCTGATACATAGGAATGTCTTCTTCCTTTGAATGGATATTCTTTTTAAAAGTACCACTGTGCATCTGCTTATCAACAACGATGGCGAAGCCCAAGTTCATAATAAATTGTGGTTTTACCTTTTTATGCGAAATATAACTTTGCCATTCCTTGGCAAAAGAGAATAAACACTGGGGTAAAGTACATACAACATGTCTAAATGATTATCACTTTTCCCCATCCATATATAGATCACTATTTCGGCAAAAAGCCTGCTACAACAAAACTCGGCATCCTCACAGGATGACAGCCATGGATCACACCCTTTGCTAGCGATACTTCCGCTGCATAGCCTTTGACCTTTTCTAGCGACAACCAAATTAGTTCGACTTAGAAATGCAAAGATATCCATATATAAGACAGACTCGTCCTACTCATACAAACACTACGTATAAATCCAGGCCATAGATATACTGAAGCAAGAACAATCTATTCCTACCCAGCCACAGAATAAATCACAGTAGGCCTAGAGTCGTCTGCGGAGTCCGATCGAAGATGACAGAACTATTTTCAAGGGAAGCAACCCAAAAATGACTTCTCCTTAAGCACTTAAAAAGGAAATACTTTGCTTCCAAAATATTTGCGAACATAATAAGAATATAAATGTATTATATTGCAAGATAGTAAAAATTGCCCTTTACAATATCATATTATGAAACCACGATAAGGGGTTTCTATCAAAATTGAGATCTCCTTGCCACTGTCCGAATAGTAAGATACATGCCCCGTTCTTTGGACAGTGATTCAAAAATATGATGACAGGAATGTAACATGGCCGCCTTCCTGAGTTGTCGCTCACTCACTCACAGGAGGGTATATATAAGCCAAAGTTAATTTGAAATGCATATGAATAATTTCCTAAAGTTTCTCCATACAGTTCTACAGTAATCCAGTTACTTCACGTAGACATAACTGCTGTATGGAAGCCCGTCATCTTCGTCGATACAAACATGACCCTAGCGTTGCGAAGCACAATATTCCAGCTAGGTCTAACCGACATGAGATCATCAAAAATAGGGTCTGGCATTACCTGGAGTCCGAATCATACATGATACCGTACATTAGGAGAGTCTCTAACACAAACTCTAGTAGAGACACAATCTCCTACAGAAGAAAAACCACTTCATAAATCATTTTTACTTAAGAATGTACCAGCCCTTGAAAATGCGTAACCCGCCATTGTAAACGGTACATCGGAACTCATCACGACTTGTCAAGACAACTCATACTTCCGCTAGAGCGGCATAACAAGAATATAGTCCTGCCTACCCATCCAAAATATACAATATAGGACTGATTCTACCTGTACTAATAATATGTAATACATATGAATTCAGGCCATAAACATAATAAGCAAATTAATCTATTTTCTGGCCCTAACAAATAAGTACGGACATGAGTGCAATATCCATGCGCCGAATCAATATCAAGAACGATTACTCCTATGATCAAAAGTGTAAATCAATCAGGAATTATCTAGCTTTACCATAGACAGCATTTTCATACACAAATGAATGAATGTCTATATTTTTTCCATATTAAATAGCCATATCGATTTTTGTAATATGTGCGTCAAAATATGCACGCAACAACTGTCAACCATTCGCGTCTTCATTATTGATGTTTACACTCACTCATTCCATCAGAATATACACATCTAACAGTACACCTTGTCAGGGCCCCAACAGTCGGTAACCTGACCCATTTAAAGAACATTGTGACTGGACGAGCTATAACACAAAAATTAGCATTTATCAACGTGGTGACCAACAAATGACGCCTTATCAGTGCTGTGATCAATATTGATCTAAAGTAACTCTGTCTGAAATATTCGTAAACGTTGTCCTAAATATCACATCCACATTCCACTCTCATTGTATTTGTGTGTATGTGCGCATGTGTGTGGACATGTGTGTACGTATGTTTGTTCTGGAAGCTCTAGAGATAGACGAAGACTCAATAACACACGGAGAAGACAACTGGATACAGACATGAAAGGGATAAGGGTACATGGAAAGATCTTGAGCCGATGGCACAGGACAGGAGGCCCTTGGCGGGAATTTGTTCCTTCAGGAGCTAGAGGGTAATCAATGACTGAATTCCACGTTTCTCCATATTTTTATAATACACACACATACACACGCACGCACACACACATACATACATATCAGAATCTTTATTCTCCATAAAATACCTTGTACATTGACATGTACTAATATGATATAATAAATACAACATACCAAATAGGAGAATCATTAGAATTTACAATAGTGTGGAATGTGTCTCATGTAGTTCAATATTGGTGTTTTGTGTGTGAAAGTGTGTGTGTGAAAGTGTGTGTGTTTTACATTAAATATGTTCCTATCTTATATATAAATACCAGCATCATTATTCTTCATATAAAATTTTGACACGCAGTGGTGTGATACATTAGACACAACAATGGTGTGATACATTAGACACAACAGTGGTGTGATACATTAGACACAACAGTGGTGTGATACATTATACAAAACAGTGGTGTGATACATTACCCACAACAGTGGTGTGATACATTAGACACAACAGTGGTGTGATACATTATACACAACAGTAGTGTGATACATTAGACACAACAGCTGTGTGATACATTAGACACAACAGTGGCGTGATACATATGACACAACAATGGTGTGATACATTACCCACAACAGTGGTGTGATACATTAGACACAACAGTGGTGTGATACATTATACACAACAGTAGTGTGATACATTAGACACAACAGCTGTGTGATATATTAGACACAACAGTGGCATGATACATTAGACACAACAGTGGTGTGATATATTACCCACAACAATGGTGTGATACATTAGACACAACAGCTGTGTGATACATTAGACACACCAGTGGTGTGATACATTAGACACAACAGTGGTGTGATACATTAGACACAACAGCTGTGTGATACATTAGACACAACAGTGGCATAATACATTAGACACAACAGTGGTGTGATACATTACCCACAACAGTGGTGTGATACATTAGACACAACAGTGGTGTGATACATTATACACAACAGTAGTGTGATACATTAGACAATACAGCTGTGTGATACATTAGACACAACAGTGGTGTGATACATTAGACACAACAGCTGTGTGATACATTAGACACAACAGTGGTGTGATGCATTAGACACAACAGTGGCGTGATACATTAGACACAACAGTGGTGTGATACATTACCCACAACAGTGGTGTGATACATTAGACACAACAATGGTGTGATACATTATACACAACAGTAGTGTGATACATTAGACACAACAGCTGTGTATAACATTAGATACAACAGCTGTGTGATACATTAGATACAACAGTGGTGTGATATGTTAAACAAAACAGTGGTGTGATACATTAGACACAACAGTGGTAAGATACATTATACACAACAGTGGTGTGATACATTAGACACAACAGTGGTATGATACATTACCCACAACAGTGGTGTGATACATTAGACACAACAGTGGTGTGATACATTATACACAACAGTAGTGTGATACATTAGACACAACAGCTGTGTGATACATTAGACACACCAGTGGTGTGATACATTATACACAACAGTAGTGTGATACATTAGACACAACAGCTGTGTGATACATTAGACACAACAGCTGTGTGATACATTAGATACAACAGTGGTGTGATACATTACCCACAACAGCAGTGTGATACATTAGACACAACAGCTGTGTGATACATTAGATACAACAGTGGTGTGATACATTAGACACACCAGTGGTGTGATACATTAGACACAACAATGGTGTGATACATTAGACACCACAGTGGTGTGATACATTATACACAACAGTGGAGTGATACATCAGACACATTAGTGGTATGATACATTACCCACAACAGTGGTGTGATACATTAGACACAACAGTGGTGTGATACATTATACACAACAGTAGTGTGATACATTAGACACAACAGCTGTGTGATACATTAGACACAACAGTGGTGTGATACATTAGACACAACAGTGGTGTGATGCATTAGACACACCAGTGGTGTGATACATTAGACACAACAGCTGTGTGATACATTAGACACAACAGTGGTGTGATACATTAAACACAACAGCTGTGTGATACATTAGACACACCAGTGGTGTGATACATTAGATACAACAGTGGTATGATACATTACCCACAACAGTGGTGTGATACATTAGACACAACAGCTGTGTGATACATTAGACACAACAGTGGTGTGATACATTAGACACAACAGCTGTGTGATACATTAGACACACCAGTGGTGTGATAGATTAGATACAACAGTGGTGTGATACGTTAAACAAAACAGTGGTGTGATACATTAGACACAACAGTGGTGTGATACATTAGACACAACAGTGGTGTGATACATTAGACACAACAGCTGTGTGATACATTAGACACAACAGCTGTGTGATACATTAGATACAACAGTGGTCTGATACATTAGACACAACAGTGGTGTGATACATTAGACACAACAGTGGTGTTTTACATTAGACACAATAATGGTGTGATACATTAGACAAAACAGTGGTGTGATACATTAGACACAACAGTGGTGTGACATATTAGACACAACAGCTGTGTGATACATTAGACACACCAGTGGTGTGATACTTTAGATACAACAGTGGTGTGATGTTGTTAGTCCATCACAGGTGATGAAGACCACTCTGTTCATCCAATTATTAGGATGTTAGGATAGTCTATGAGTACGAAGGTGACTGATGAGCCCGATGCGGGCCTGGAAGGATCTCGGACAGTGTGGGCAGGGAATGTTTGCTTCATGTGAAGGTTTTATTTCACGATCTTTTCTAGCTTGTCTCCGCTGTTCCGCTGCTGCTCTTCTGGAAGATTCGCATGCCACTGCACCTTTACGAAGAGATGTGCGCCAGGCAGTTCGGTCTTGCACAGCAGCTTCCCATGTGTCTGGGTTTATGTCAAAGGTTTTTAATGAAGCCTTAAGCGTGTCTTTGAAGCGCTTTTTCTGGCCACCATGGGAGCGTCTACCCTTCTGCATCTCACCATAAAAGAGTATCTTTGGCAGTCGATGGTCTGGCATGCGGACTACATGACCTGCCCAGCGAATCTGTGACTGCATCAGAATAGTATCGATGCTAGGGATACCAGCTCTTTCAAGAATGGCGGTATCAGGGATCATGTCTTGCCATTTGATGTTCATTATCTTCCTGAGACAGACTGTATGGAAGTGGTTGAGCTTTTTTACGTGGCGCCTGTATACAGTCCATGTTTCACATGCATAAAGCAGCACTGGAAGCACCGCAGCTCTGTATACCTTCAGCTTTGTCTGTAGACTAATGCCACTTCGATGCCAAACGTTGGTGTATAGTCTGCCAAATGTGCTGCTGGCTTTGGAGATCCTGGTGTTCACCTCATCATCAATGACGATGTTCTGGGATAGTGTACTACCAAGGTATGTGAACCTGTTCACAACATTCAGTTTCTCACCATTTACCTTGATGACTGGCTCAGTATAAATTGTGCCAGGAGCTGGTTGGTACATGATTTCTGTTTTCCCCGTGTTGATGGTAAGCCCAAAGTTGGAGCAGGCTTCGGAGAATCTATCAACGCTACGCTGCAGATCAGCCTCTGAGCCAGCACTGAGGGCACAATCGTCAGCAAACAGAAGATCCCTGATGGTGTGTGATTTGACCTTGGTTTTTGCTTGAAGCCTCCTAAGGTTAAACAATTTTCCATCAATACGATATCTGATGTCGATTCCTGTGTCCCCGTCTCTGAAAGCATCAGTCAGCATAGCAGAAAACATGATACTGAAAAGAGTCGGTGCAAGTACACACCCTTGTTTAACTCCATTTGAGACTGGGAAAGGCTCCGATAGCTCACCGTTTTCCTGAACTCTAGCCTGCATTCCATCATGCAGTTGCTGCACTATTGAGATAAATTTCTTTGGGCAGCCGTATTTTGCCATGATCTTCCATAGACCCTCTCTACTGACCGTGTCGAACGCCTTTGTCAAGTCGATGAAAGCTGTGTACAGGTCACAGTGCTGTTCTTGGCATTTTTCTTGAAGCTGTCTTGCAGCGAACACCATATCGGTGGTTCCACGTTCTTTCCGGAATCCACACTGACTTTCAGGTAGAAGACCTTTGTCAAGATGAGCCGTAAGGCGATTAAGAAGGATTCTGGCAAATATCTTCCCAGCGATTGATAGTAGTGAGATGCCTCGATGATTGTTACAGTCTTGGCGATTACCTTTACGTTTATAAAGATGTATAATTGACGCATCCTTGAGATTGTGTGGGATGGTTTCACTCTGCCACATTTGCTGGAAGATCATGTGAAGTTTCTCTATCAGAACTGTACCGCCATCTTTATAGACCTCAACAGGAATTGAATCGGAGCCGGGGGCCTTTCCACTAGAAAGTTGACGAATCGCTTTTTGAGTCTCCTCCAAAGTCGGTATATCATCTAGTGCTTCATTTATAGGAATTTGGGGCAGTCGGTTGATGGCTTCATCGTTAATAGATGATGGCTGGTTCAGAATATTATTAAAGTGTTCGACCCAGCGTTGGAGAATTTTTTCCTTGTCTGTAATTAGTGTTTTTCCATCTGCATTAAGGAGGGGAAATGATCCTGATGATGTTGGACCATAGACCGCTTTGAGTGCATGGTAAAAATTTTTCAAGTCATGGCTGTCAGCAAAGCCTTGGAGCTCATCTGCTTTATTACTCAGCCATGAATCCCGCATCTGGCGTAGTTTATGTTGGACGATTCTACGCATGTTGTTGAAAGCGTCTTTCTTGGATGTAGATTTTGGATCATTTAAATATGCTTTATGGAGATGGTGTTTCTCAGCCAACATCTTCTTTATATCATCTGAGTTCTCATCAAACCAGTCATTTTGTTTCTTGATGGCGGGACCCAGGACCTCTGTAGCAGTGTTGTAGATCTGCTCGCTTAGGGCTGTCCAATTTGTTTCCGCACTTTGGCCGTCTAACGAGATAGATTTGAGACGGTCTTCTAGGGTGTCAGTGAATGACTGTTTAATTTTTGTCTTCTTTAGTTTGGTAATATCCAGCCTTTTTTGAGTTTTCTTTCCCTGAGGGCGCCTGGCTGGTTGGATACGAATTTTAAGTTTAGACACAATGAGGCGATGATCAGTCCAGCATTCGGCACCACACATGGACTTGGTCACCCGGACATCTTGCCTGTCCTTCTTCCTAACAATTACATAGTCAATTAGGTGCCAATGCTTCGAGCGAGGGTGCATCCAGGAGGTCCTGTTGCGGATAGGAAGTCGAAAAATGGTGTTGGTGACAAGGAGGTTATGTTCTGCGCAAGTCTGGAGGAGAAGAAGTCCATTGCTGTTACAGCGACCCACGCCGTACTTTCCGATAGTGCCATTCCAGGAGATGTTATCTGAGCCTACTCTTGCATTAAAGTCACCAAGAATAATAAGCTTATCTGCTTTAGGAACTGATGCAATGACTGCATGTAGTTCTTCGTAAAACTTATCCTTGACGTCATCCTGGTTTGTCATAGTTGGTGCATACGCGCTAATGATGGTGGCATGTTTCCTTCCATAAAGCAGCGGGATCTTGACCGTCATGAGTCGGTCATTTATTCCCTTTGGGGGCTCCGCTAGCTTGCCAATAATTGCTGTTTTGATTGCAAATCCAACCCCTGCTTCTCGTCTTTCTTCAGTTCCTCTTCCGCTCCAATAGAATGTATAACCTGCACCCTTTTCGCAAAGTTGGCCCTCGCCTGCAAGTCGAGTTTCACTCAGTGCTGCTATGTCAATGTTGTATCTGGCCAGTTCTCTCCCAATCAGGGCAGTTCGCCTCTCGGGTCTGTTTGTGTTAAAGTCTTTGTCGAGTAGAGTGCGCACATTCCATGCGCCTAGAATGAGGGGGAAAAATCTGTCCTTTCTTTTTCTTATGTGTCGCCCGCTGAAGTAGGGTACCCACCAACCGCGGTAAGCTGGTTAGGTAATGGTGGAGCAGGCAATGTTTAGGGCACCTTTTCTAGCCCCTTCCTCATGCCATGGAGGTGAGCAGTGCTTTCCTAAAGAGGGCTGCTCAGTCACTCAGGGGGCTGCCGAATCCCACTGCTGCTCCGATCAGTGGAAGACGACCATATGGCCTGAGCCGCCTGTGTGTAGGTCTGCGACTACGACTGCCAGCGCACCCACGCCTGCCGCTTCGCCGCTCGCCCATCGCCACAGGACTTGTTGTGAGTGGATGGGTGAGTGGATGAGTGGATGAAAGAGTGACTTGCGCAGTGATTTGGTTTAAAGTGAGGAAGAGTTGCGCAATTTCGTCGACCTCACTCTCTCGCCTGGGTCCATCTTAATCCAGTGGCAAGACAAGTCAAGACGACTGGAGATGAAGTCAGGTGCAGTGGATGACCATGGCTTTCTACGTGCCTCGCCATGCTCCTTACGCTCCACAGCGCGTTGCTGGTAATCGCCGTCATGCCCGTTGAACCAACAGGTGGTTTCTTCCGCGCAGTCTACCGAATCCAGTCTTCGCATGCATGGGTAGGCAGACCCTAACTCACCAAAGGTTTATAACCAGTCGGCTACCCTCACCTAGTTTAGCCGGCCTGTCAAAGCAGTTTCCCGGGGGGTGGCCGCTGTGGTGTGATACGTTAAACAAAACAGTGGTGTGATACATTAGACACAACAGCGGTGTGATACATTAGACACAACAGTGGTATGATACATTAGAAAACAGCTGTGTGATACATTAGACACAACAGCTGTGTGATACATTAGACAAAACAGTGGTGTGATACATTAGACACAACAGTGGTGTGATACATTAGACACAACAGTGGTGTTTTACATTAGACACAATAATGGTGTGATACATTAAACACAACAGTGGTGTGATATATTAGACACAACAGTGGTGTGATACATTAGATGCACTAGTGGTATGATGCATAAATAAATATTTAAGAAAAAAGCATTATTACATTGATTACCTGACAACATGCTTTGATATGATGGTAGATGATTGGAAAACCTGCCACAGGAAACAGCGGTTTGGGTAGTTCAAATGACAAGGGCCGAAATCTTGTGCCTAGAATAATTAAGAATAACTTGACATGTCATCCTGATGAGATATTTAACTAGCACAAAGTCAATGGCCAGAAACCATCTCACACCATGTATTTATTGATAATTTTTAATTTTAGTGATCATCTGACAAATGTTAATGAAACCAAAAATATATTACAGATTTGTAAATACGCATTCCCAGCACTTCTCAGGATATGGGCTGGAAGAGTTGGGGGTGGGGGGGTGTGTTATGATTCACGGAGAATAATATCTTAGTAAACACCTGGTGGGTTATAACTGGTTTAGACAGTACATTCAACTGCCATTATTTCCTTATGACATCATCCCTCATTTATTGCATACAGGTTAAATAAAAATATTCTATTTGTGTGTGGTTCCTCAAATCCCCCCCAATAAAATGGTGTGTTCTCTTAATACTTTTTGCAATATTTTTTTTTGTCTTAACAAAAAAAAAAAAAAAGGAAGGGTGCGAGTAGGGAAGTGTGAAAGCTGGGGGTATATGTGTTTATATTTAATTTCATAATTTGTGTACACAGCTTGAGTTGAGCTAAATGTTGTGTTCAATTTGTGATCCATTATGTCCTGCATTGAGCTCTAAGTTTTTTTTGTTTTGTTAACACTTCATTTACTACCACTGCTCTAAGAGAAGCCTTTTTTTTTTAAAGACAAAGTATCCCGTTCAACCCTTGATGGGTTATAATTAGGATATATAGTGTAGTAAATTCAAGATAATAAAATTTGATTTCCAATATCTAAATATAGTATCTTCTCCCACCTCCACTCAGTCCAAATATAGTAAATCAAAACTGTAAATTTGTGTGAATGTATGTGTGTGTGCCCTCCCCTTTCCCCCCAAAAAAAACATTAAACAAACAATTAAAATAAAAAACACTAAACAAACAACGAAAAAAAGAAAAGAAATAATAAAGTCTCTCATAACTGTCCTGTTGTTAACAAGGTGAAAAAGGGTGATAAAGCCCTGGGGTGTCTGGGGTGACACCCAATCTAGCAATTACCTGCCATCATCCACATGAGCATCCCATCAGACTACCCCTTATCCTCACACCCTCACTGATCCTTATATATTAATTTTAGTTCTTGTTATATACTGTTTTACTATATTGTGCAATTCTCTAGGTTTATCTATTCTCAACACCTTTTCTACAGTTTTAGATGAATTGTATGCCTGTAAATAACACTGACAAACAACATTTTTCTTTCTTATATAAGAATAAGTGTTCTTAGGTCAGTTTCTTGCGCTGATTTCAAATCTGAAATCCGTTTATCTCTATCACGTCGGGTTCTTAAGATATTTGTGAATAAATATATTTTTGGGAAACCGTTATTTGCTCCGTTTCATTTTTACTATATAACTTATTAAAAATTAATAAAAAGCAACATAATTCTACTTTTTATACTGCTAAAAGATGCATGACATATGTTACGCGATTTTTCAAATAGTTACTGTATTTTAAAATAATTCTGAGCAAAATATGGCTTCTAGAAGTTGTAGAAATTCGGCTGATCTGTTCTGTTACGTGTGCAGATATTTTACCGATCGTGTTGACCAGAAAAACTTTACACCATTACTAAAGAAAGCACATGAACTTTATTTCGATTCGAAAGTTGATGATGCAAATAAATCTTGGTAGCCAAATGCAGTTTGTTCGATACATTGGCAGGTTGGTTACGAAAATCGCCGAAGCATAAGTCGATGCCTTTTGAAGTGCCAGTAATATGGCGTGAACATGCAAATCACACTACTGATTGTACTTCTGCTTGACAAATATCCATGGTTTCACTTTTAAAACTAGAAAGTCTGTGGTTTATTCAAATATTGAATTGGTTTCGAAACCAGTGCCTCATGATCCAATCACGTGTCCGATCCAAGTACCACCAGAACATAATCCGTTGGACGTGAATGAACCATCAGAAAGTGATAGTTTACCTGCATTAGAAACTAATTCTGACTCAGATTACATACCGGTGAATGATAGTGTTTACTTAATTAAACATTCAGGACTTTCAGATCTAATATGTGATCTCGCTCTTACCAAAGGACAAGCGGAATTACTCGGTTCGCGACTCAAAGAATGGAATCTTTTAGCGCCCAATACTCCGATATCTAAATTTCGTCATAGACACAGAGAACTTGTTCAATACTTTGAGATGGATGATGACATTTTCTATTGCAAAGATGTAAACGGTCTAATGGTGCACCACGGTCATGAGCACATAGTCAACGAATGGCGACTTTTCATCGATTCTTCCAAGACTAGTCTAAAAGCCGTGTTATTGCATAACAGAAATTTATTTTCATCAATTCCAGTCACCTACTCTGTTCATATGAAAGAAACTTATGACAATATGGCTATACGTTTGGAAAAAATAAAGTACAATGACTACCAATGGCGGATTTGTGGAGACCTAAGGTCATTGCAATTCTCACGGGCATGCAGACTGGGTATACTAAATTTTGTTGCTTCCGATGTGAATGGGACAGCCGCAACAGACAGGAACATTATGCAAGAAAGGTGTGGCCTATCCGGGATCGTATGCAGCTCGGGCATAAAAATGTAATACACGAGCCATTAGTTAACAAAGACAGCTTCATTTTACCACTGTTACATATAAAGTTGGGGCTCATGAAGAATTTTGTAAAAGCGTTAGATAAAACGAGCAAAGCTTTCACTTATCTTCGAGAAAAGTTTCCGCAATTTAGCGATGCAAAGATAAAGGAAGGTATCTTTGTAGGACCTCAGATTAGGAAAGTTATTGCAGACAAACAATTCGAGAACTTGTTACATGGTAGTGAACTTCGCGCATGGATGGCATTCAAATCGATCGTCGATAACTTTCTGGGAAATCACAAATCTGTTGACTATGTTGCATATTGTTAAGCAGTGCATAGATGCATACAGAATTATGGGCTGTAACATGTCCCTCAAAATCCATTTGCTCGATTCACATCTTGACTTTTTCCCTGACAACCTTGGCGAAGTCAGCGATGAACATGGAGAACGATTCCATCAAGATATCGCCGTAATGGAGTCACGTTATCAAGGACGGTGGAGTGTGACCATGCTTGCCGATTATTGTTGGATGCTTCATCGCGATGTACGCCATGCCATTCACCGACGAAAGTCGACTGCAAAGAAATTCAAGCCTACATAACTGTTATACTTCTTGTACGAATGATGTTGTAATACTGTATGCGTTGTTAAAAAAACTTCAATTGCGTATTTCTAGAGATCCCGACCTGATAGAGAAAAACGGTTTGCAGATTTAAAAACAGCGCATTAAAATTGACCAGAAAAACATAGAAATGTTAGAGAAAGAAAAAAAAAGTTTTTTTTTGTTAGTCAGTGTAATCTAATATTGGTTTTCTCTGTTGTTCCCACTTTCTACATTTTAGTAGGAAATGCTCTATGTTGATATTTACTGTTGTGTGTAGTAAATATTGTTAATTATAATGAGATGTTGCATGGCTGTCATACATACTCACGTTACGAAGCATAATCACGAAGGCGAACACACTGAATACATAACGACATGTTTAATCGACCATCTTAGAAACAGGAAATAGGAAGAAGAGAAAAGTAGAAGAGCTAGCCTAAGGGCAAGTAACTCTTGTAGGAAACACAACTAAACACCGAAACGTATATATACACATCAACACTCTATATTATTGTTTTCTAGACTCTCTGCACAGTAAGGTTCTTCTATTCTAAAATAGCCCATTCCTAGTTGCAGTCTAAGAAGTTTCTTATTGCTAGGAATTTTTAGTTCTCTAGATACCTGACACGTTCTTGTCGGAGTCTTGAACAATGTACAAGTATATGCATGTCTGCCCTTCAGGTTTCCATCCCACTCTACTGTCCATTTGTTAGTTATTATTCTTTTAATTAAGATTTTGATCTGTGCTTTACTCATCCCCACATTTATTTGGTTTCTATTCTACTTTTCTTAGCTTCTTTATCCACCTTTTCATTTCCTTCTGTGTCAGGAAGTGAAGGTTTTCCAAGCTATTAGAATGGAACATCCTCTGGAGTATAGGTATTTGCCAGTAATATCTCTTTGCCATATCAGGTCTACTGCATTCTTGTAAGTTTCTAATAGCTTGAATAGCTGAAAGTGAGTCTGTTAATACTGTCAATTTATGAGGAGGGTTCTTCAAGAAGATTTCTAGAGCTTTCAGAATTGCAACCATCTCTGCTGTGAAGACAGATGTATGGTCTGTTATACTATATCCTTTCAGCATTTGCCATATGGGAACATAAATTCCTATTCCTAATTTGTTATCTTCTCCTTTAGATCCATCTGTGTACACAGTAATACTGTCCTTTGATATTTGTTGAATATATTTCCTGGCTTTGTTTTTGATAGTTTCCTTATCAGTTGCTTTATTAATTATGCCTGCCAAGTGGGAGTCTGTATCTGGTTTCTTGAGCTCCCAGGGTGGTACCACCAGCTTGTATATACTACTGTTATTAATTTATGCATTTAGGGCATCCAAGTGTACTAGCTCCTCCATGCATTTCCAACCTGTCTGGGTATCTATTGGTATTCATGAACCTGTTCTGAGTTGTTAATTAATACCTAGTAAATGCTGGAAAAGCTGGATGAGTCTTGTCCAACATAATTTTGGTCATGTAATTTAGTCTTAGTTCCTTTCTCCAAAGTTCCCAAGGGAGGCCTCCTAAGGCCACCTCCAGAGCACCCCTCAGTGTTGATCTGATTGCACCTGCAATCATCATCATCAATCAATCAAACTCCATAATTCTTGCCCGTTGTATGTCGGTCACATCCAAGGGATGCAACTGTGGTTGAAAGTTAGACATTAATTGTATTGTTTCCCTTTTATGTACTCTCCCAAAAATAGTAACACTCAACGAAGAAAAGTCGGTGTAGAACCCAGTTTCATTACGGAAACGGATTTAACTCATCATTTTGTTAAAAATAACCTTAAAATGTAAGTTTTTGATTGTTTCTTCAAGACAAAATTTTAAATTTAAAGTATTGCAGACATTATTATTGATCAAAATGATAAGATGGCTGCAAAACAAGCTGGAGATGCTAAGAGGAAGAGACGATCGCGTCAATCACAACGAGCAAGTGAGACTCTAGAAGAAGCAGCAATACGACGACAACATGAAGCGTCACAAAGACAAGCACAGCGTCAGTCACAACGAGCAAATCAGTCTGCAGAAGAGCATGAACATTCCTTGAAACAGATCCATGCACTTTCACAAAAAAATGTTGTCATCAAAGAACTTTTATATTGAATTAAAAAGTATTTTTGAAAAATATTACCGTATTTGATTTACTTCCGTCATTATTGACGGGTTATTGCTAGTTGTACATAATGCTTGGTTGTGAATTGTAATTGAATGTTGTGACTATGTGCTTCCATAATCAATTTTTGTGTCTAATGAACGATTTATAGAACATGATCATTGTCTTAGTGCTTGCATCCCATCCATGGCCTTCTTTTTAAAAACAAAGTATCCTGTTCAACCCTTGATGGGTTATAATTAGGATATATAGTGTAATAAATTCAAGACAATAAAATAGGATTTCCGATATATAAATATAGTACCTTCTTTCCCCTTCCACTCAGTCAAAATAGAGTAAATCAAAACCAAAATTGTGTGAATGTGTGTGTGTGACCTCCCTTTTCCAAGAAACAAACAAACAATACAAATAAAAACAAACAACAACAAAAATGAAAGAAAAACAAAAAATCAAAGTAAAGTCTCTTATAACTGCCCTGTTGTTATCCATGACCTTTCAAAATCTTAGCAGATGCCTGCGTGAACCTATACTGAGAGAAAAAAGGGAATCATTTTCCAGTGATCTAAGATGGCGGTTTCATTCTTGTGATTCTTGTTCTGTCGTGCAAAAATGTGCTGCATGGAAGTTAATTTGTTTGTTTATATTCATTAAGAATAATAATTAGTTGTATCATTCATATGAATATTGAATAATTAAGTTGTGTTATCACTTAGTTTCAATTTTATAATTACTTTTGCATCCGCGACTTTCTAGGTTTTGAAAGTCAAAGGTGCCATTTTTGAATTTGAAATTTTGGTTTCTTAAAAAAATTACTATATATTATACTTTATATTTAAAGTTAAGTAAGGAAACTTATTCTAGAAAAAATGCAGGCTCTAGCAAGATTGAAAACAGGTAGTATCTCTAGAAAATCATGGGCTGAAGTGGTCCAGGCTGACTCACAAAATAATCAAGGAGAAATCTGGAATATGAATGGAGAAAAGAAGGACATAAGAACGAAGCTTCAAAAGAAACAAATAAGAACAAAGGAATACGTCAGAGCACAATGATAGAGAAAACCAATAATCTTAACATTGATTCAAAGAATAAGGGTGTTGACAACCATAAAATAGACCAACTAATCAATAGGCTTACTCAAAGTTGAATACAACCTACTGAGGTTAAAAATTTTCCAAATCAATGGCTAAGTGGTAAAAATTAGAGCATCACCAGACAGTAAGATCATAAATGTACTAGAAACAGTTATAGACAAAAGATTGATAGCACATAAAAAGAGCAAAATATGGCATAATACTTATTATGAAGATGATGAAAAGTCAAAAAACTTTATAAAACAAACTGAAGTAAGTCTTGTTCAAGTAGAATTGACACACAGCTTTAAGGCCGGGCTAGAAATAGTCAAAGAAACCAGGAAATGTGTAATTAAAGGAATACCTATGATGCTGCTCTTCGGGTAGCCAACTCTTCTTTGATGCCTCCCTCCCGCTCTATGACAGCTCTGAGGTATTTAAAGCGGCTAAACCTGCTCCAAGACCTGTTCTCCCAGCTTAATCTGATGCTTTCTTTCCTCTCATGATTTCATCATGGTTTTTGTTTTAGAGCTGCTGATGACCATCCCTCTCTTCTCCAGCTCTTCCTTCCAGACTTGCAGGTTGGATTGAAGATGTGCCTCTGATTTAGCAATCAGGGCAAACATCATCAGCAAAAGCTAGCTCTGAAATACAGACCTGTCTCATCTTCCAGTACCCACAGAATACTTTCTTGTCCTCTCACTACATGCCTTGATGACATCGTCCATGAGGAGTATGAAAAGGTAACAGAATATCACCTTGTTTTACCAGTGGTGGTCCCGAACTCTTCTCACTTATGGTCTGTGGTCATCACATAATTTCTGCAAGACTTGTTAAAGCTCTGTATAGCATGAATCAGAGGAGTTGGAATGTTCTTCCTTGCCAAACAGTCCCAAAAGTTTGCTCCAGGGAACCTGTCAAAAGCCATTTCAAGATCTAAGAAACAAAGATGGATCTCACTCTTATACTCAAGGGCCTTTTCATTCAGCTGTCCGAGTGTGAAGATTGGGTCTTGAGTACTTCGGTTTGCTCGGAAGCCACACTGGACCTCATCCATTTGGGGCTCAGCTAGACATCTTGTCTCTGCTCCAGGATTCTAGAGTAGATTTTACCTTTTTTCTCTCAGTATAGGTTCACGCAGGCATCTGCTAAGATTTTGAAAGGTCATGGATAACAACAGGGCAGTTATAAGAGACTTTACTTTGATTTTTTGTTTTTCTTTCATTTTTGTTGTTGTTTGTTTTTATTTGTATTGTTTGTTTGTTTCTTGGAAAAGGGAGGTCACACACACACATTCACACAATTTTGGTTTTGATTTACTCTATTTTGACTGAGTGGAAGGGGAAAGAAGGTACTATATTTATATATCGGAAATCCTATTTTATTGTCTTGAATTTATTACACTATATATCCTAATTATAACCCATCAAGGGTTGAACAGGATACTTTGTTTTTAAAAAGAAGGGATATGCCTCTATGGTTTCCACATTGTCGGTTGTCACCCTTTTTAAAGATCGGTGTTATTATGGCAATCTCCCAATTCTTTGGTATGGTCTTTGTTAAATCACGTTTATTTGTTAAATGCCGTGAATGTCCACCAGTTGATAAATGTAGATGTTGGGACTGGTGTGGTAAAGTGTAACGATTGTCAACTCATTAAACCCAGCACAGTATTTGAGGTCCACAACATCTCACACCTACCTCACCCTACCAACAATATATCGATTATAAGAAGAATCTCCCCACATCCGGTCCTCTACCACCATCTATCATCATACAAATATCAATTCTCACGTCCCCACCACCATTTAGTACTATAAACTAACCATTAACACAAAAACAAACTCATAACAATTATTCACATTGAATATCAAACAAACTACCTCCCATAATACATTCAACAACCCAAACTCATTCTAATCCAATTAACAACCTTCAAATCTAAACAAACAATACAACACCACATTTTAAATAATATTACTACTTCCAAACCCCATAAAAATTCTTCACTATCTACAATCCAAACTTAAATAAACCTTAAAAAATAAAACAACATATCACACCTAACAACACACGATTATTCTCATCCAATTTAATCAATATATCAAATTTTCTTTTCATTGTTATCGTAGCTAGTATTACAGGCATCCCATTTTCTCAACGAAACATCCAACTAATATTTATTTCACATGGATTTTTTTGAGAGCTACATCAATATTGGAAACATACACCAATTGTCATTCTAACCAATCAATTTTTCATATCTTAACTATAGGTATTAGAATAATATATAATAATCTAGAGCTTTTTTTTTATTTATAGGAATGTCATTCTTCAATGAATTAATATTTTATCAAAAGTACACAGTTCATTGCTTAACGA